>JAVJIF010034321.1:0-89494 GCA_038442645.1 Agave tequilana | reverse complement strand
TCTCATCCAATGTCCTAAAATCGTCTGGTTTGGGAGTCACTGACTAAAACTTTTTACATAAGCGAATTAAAAACCTAATAAAGCTAAGAGATATTACCGCCATAAATGTAAAAAAAGAAAAAAGAGAAAAAAGAAAATAATAAAGCATGAAAGTTAGAGTTAAAGAATTCCGAGTTAAATTTTCACGGTCATAAAATGCATATGACTTAGGGTAAAATAATGGACTAGATGAGAAATACAATTTTAATCTTTACCTTGATTGAAAAACAAGATTTTGAATAGAGACTAAATTTAGAAAAACTAAGTTTTGATAATCCTATGACTTATGGATTAATTGAATTTTTACATTAATACTTCAAATATTTATTTCCTTCAAATGCCTCTTCAAAAATACTAACACTTTGTTTTTTTTTATTTATGAATTTTGTGGGTGCAATCCACTGAAAACTCTCGAGAGATAAAACTCGTCCTCTAGGGGTAACTCAGAGGTTTTAACAGCTTGTTGCACGTGCTAAGTGCAACCGTGATTCCTACGAAAGTGAGTTACATTAGGTTAGCTCTACTTTTTGTTTTGAGGACGAGCAAAGAAAAGTGTGAGAGTGTGATTGTGCACGTGCATTGCACATTTTTGTATCACATATGTCACATTTTCTTCATTTATAATTAGATAAAATCTATTTTTTAATGTATTTTCATGTTCAGCGGTATGTAGTGTAATTAACGAAGAATAGAGAGATTGACAGATTTATCCAACTAAATCTAAATAATTCAAAGATCAAGCAAATCAATGAGATCAATTCAAATCCAAAGGTTTTAGAAGCTATCTTATCTAAAAATTGAATATATCAGATAAGATAATATCATCTAATTTTAAGGAAAAAATATATTGTTTGAAGACCTATCGGTTTCGCTAAAAATAAATGTATATCTTATCAATTTTAGAAGACAAATTGAAAATTCAAGAAAATAAATAGATAAGAGAAGATCAACAGATGAGATGAAGCAATTTAGATTCAGATTGGATATATTTTAGGATTTTAATCATAACTTTCGCTACCAAAACTCATATCTGATTATTCAAGATGATCCAGAAAGAAGATTTAAAAGGTTGCAATTCTTATGTTGATCACTATTTTCAGTTCTATCATTTGATAAGTCATATTCAACAATCAGCACGATAATAAGCTGCAGATCAGAGTTGAATTTTCACATAAAATTCTGAATAAATCAAATCAAGTTTGGAGCTGAGAGAATTAAATTCAGAAATAGCCAGCTTCTCTATCTTCATATGCTTCATATCCCTTTGGTTTTCTCCTATAAATACTCTCACACCTCGAAGGCAGAAAAAGACCACTCCAGAGAGAGATTTAAGTTAGTTTAATTTAGGTTTTTGTTTTTCTTTTCTTCTTCAATGTATTTTTATTTTTTCTTTTCTTTTATTTTTAGGTTAGAAAGAGTTACATGATCAAAAGAGAGAAAAAGTTATTATAAAGTGACACTGTTGTAATTTTTTCTTCAAGAAGCTTATATTAAAGGTGATAATCATTCTCACTTTTCTTCATCGTACTCAATCTGGTCAAGTATTGCTTTCATGTACTTCTTTCTACTAGTTTTCTTTACAATACTTCACACCTAATCATAGTATGTGAATGTACAACAGAGGTAAATCTTCTTCCTTTATCTCTTTTCTATTTTTCTTTTTTAGTTTAATTTAACAAGTTTTAATCAATACTTTCTCTTTTAATTCTTTTTCTTTGAACTTGTTTTTCTTTTCTTTGAATTAACAAAACCATCTTAAATACCCTTCTTTTATCTATTTTTATTTCTGATTTTTGTACCAATACTTTTCTTTATCTTTTTTGTTTCCTTTACTTTTATAGATAAAATAACAACAATACCACCATCTCTTCTTCTACATCTCTTCTTAACTATTTTTATTTTCTTAAAATAGAGAAGAAAACTCTTAAATCTATTTTAGTTAATTATAAGAAGAAACTTACTATAAAGCTTTCATCTCTGCCCCTCCCCGTGAATCACGACCCGTTAGCCCTAGGCTACACAGTGGCATCGAAGACCTAACACTATTCCTAAAAATCTATATTTTTCTGTGCAGATCAGAATCGATCATCAACAGTAGTCAGTAACAGTGAACAATATAACTGTAGAACAGTAAAACATTAAACAAATAGGATGTCAGTCGTCCCCTGAAAATCTTGCAGTAAAACCTTTTTTTGGCTGCACAATTTGTATCCTAGGTCCGCCCCTATTACCGACATTGTCTCCTCCTATAATTTTTCCATCCTGGTATAAGTTGTCTAATAATTATATCACCTAAGTTGTCGGGTATGGATAATAACAGTAATGATGATAGTGAGACAGTAAGACAATATCTATTCCAGCGATCGTGATAACATGATCTATATTCAGTGTCATTATAATCAGGTATAATATGTCAATCATACATTAATATTAATATATAACTCAAGATCTTGTATATAATTTTTTCTAGAAATCTCTACAATTTTAATTATTTTTAAACATTTTCTAAAGGACAATAATTTACAATCCTAATAATTCCATTTCTAGAAATTAATAATTAATTCCTTAGCATATATTTAGATTGATTCCAAGCAAAGGAAAAAAACCGGTTGATTCCAGAAGAATGTAATTCTTTCGTGCAACATCTATATCATATAAACTTGCATTTTTTTTTCTAAATTCTAGAAATTTTGACAATCAATTTAATAACTAAACATTAAATAATGAATTTGAATAGATATTCCACAATAAAAACATACTATATTTAAAGTGAGTTAAAAAATACTCACCTTGGTTGGTCGCGAGTTCAAGTACCAAATTCTTGCATCCCATGAATCTACATTAATTTAATCCAAAATAGAGATTATTAGGATTTTACAAAAGATATATAATTTGAAGTTGTTTTTGGGTGTTTTAATCCAATTTAATTTTTTCCAGAGCTTATAATAAGGTTCTATGATGTTTTTATTGATTTTATTAGGATTGATTTAACTTAAATTTTGATTTTATTAAATTTAAATGGCTTAAATTAGGTAAAATCTTTTAACTGGTCTGAATATTACAATACTGGGTTTTAACTTTAAATAAAGTGATTCAGTTCAATATGTAAAGTAATTGTTATCAAATTTTTACAATGGCTTTTTAACAGTCATACAAATTATTATTTATATTTTTTAAATTTTATCTAATTATTTTAATTGATTTTTCTCAGGTTAACGAGTCTGCTTATAGGGCCTGTTTGTTTCGCCGCAAAACGTCGCAAGTCGTAAGTCATAAAATGAGAATGGAAAAAGTGAACTGTAGCAGAAAAATATATTGTGTTTTGCAGTGTTTGGTTGATAAAGTGAAAGTGTAAATGGAAAAGTATATCGTGTTTTACGGTGTTTGGTTGGTAAAGTGAAAGTGTAAAAAAGAAAGTATATTGTATTTTATGGTGTTTGGTTGGTAACTTAAAAGTGTAAGTGGAAAAATTGGCCACAAATTAACTGTAACAGTGATTTAAATATTATAAATTCTATTAAATTAAATATACTATTGAAAATTAAATTGTATTAATAAATTTGAGATAAAATATTAATAATTTTAATATTTTAATTATAACAATAATATTAATAAAATATTAGTAAAATTAGTAAAATATTACTAAAATATTAATTAAATAAATAATTATAAAATTTTAAGAAAATCTAAAGAACATTAATAAAATTTTAAGGATACTAATAAAACATTAATATTAAAAAAACTTAAGAAAATAATAAAATATAGTTATAATATTATAATATTATAAAATACTTAAGATTATTATAATATTAAATTTTATTATAATAATATGGTAATATTATAAAAATATAAAATTAACAAAGTAAAATATAATTATAAATTTAATAATAAGATATTATCATGATTTATTATAATGAATTATTACAATATTAACATAATAAAATATTAATATAATTTTAAAGTATATTATAATATTAATAAAGTAATTACTTATATTAAGAAATAAATAAATTAAATATATAATATTTTATATTAACATATTATTGTTATATTAATAAAATATTAAATCTAAATAAAATATTAAGAAAATTGGTGTAATATTAATAAAATAATAAAGTATTAAATAACAATTTTAAATTAAAATAATAAATTAAAATAATAAAATATTAAATATTAAAAGCAATATTAAAAATAATAAAAACTAAAAAATACAAATATAAAATAATTAGGTAAGAAATTAAACACTATTAAAAATATTAAATATTTAATAATATTAAATTATATTAAATTATATATTGATTATCAAGTAACTGCTTTGGGACTGCGAGTGTATTACAAGTGGAATTTACATGACCACAAAATTAACTGTAGCAGTTGCAAATGAGAAAATTTGAGTGCAAAAGTGAGATTTATATGACCACAAATTTAACTGTAGTAACTGCAAGTGGGAATGAGAGTTGTATTTTGCAAGATGTTTTACAACGAAACAAACAGCGGAAAATGAAAATGAGGTTTTACGACTTGCGATTTTGCGGCCTTTGCAGGGAAACAAACATGCCCATAGTAGCGGCTCGAGTTCGGATGAAGCGGGCGCGGCCTGGGTTTTGTGTGCAAAGTGAGCTGTGATGTGGGCCTGTAAGGCGGGCCATAGTTTGGACTGTATTGTTTGTTTTTTTTTTGGTAAATGCAAACCGAGCCCTGCTCTCATCCATGCTACTAAATTTTTTGATGAATTTAAAATTTTTAAAAAGTACATAAAAATTATATAAATTATGAGATTTGTAGTGGATGATCCTATATATTTTATTTAGGTTTTAGGTTTTAGTCTTGGTGTGGAATCATGAACAATGTAAGTGAAAACTGGGTGTTTGGTTGAATGCTTAAACGAAAATTTAAATCACAAAATTAAATATACTTACTTGCACATTAACTGGTCCCCGATCCTAGTGTTTTGTGTCACCTTAATTCAGTCACCACTGGTGTGGGAGAGAGGAGGGAAAATTTTAGAGCTAAGTTTTTTCTCTCTTTCTTCTTTCTTTCCTTTTTGTTTTCTTTTGAGATGATGAACAAATGAGATAGGGGTCAAATTTATTAGGTTAGGATTATAAATTCTAATTTTAGTTTGTACATTACAACTAGTAGATCTGGTTGTTTTGAAGATTAACAAAGATCTTATGAGTTTTTTGGTTGAAATTGTGAAATTGACTTTTAGTTTAGTTCAACTAGATTAGATCGCACTAATAATCACATGCCGATACGACATATTGGTATGGGCATTAGGATTTGGCATAAAAGTTCTTGGGTTTGAATCTTGATTTTTAATAATTTACACAATTTTTTTATTTTACCATTTTATGTGATTAATTTAAGTATTATGACATAAGAATATTACAATTTACCCACTTAATAAAAAATTCGCCCTCGAAATTTAAATTCAGGTGGAAGAAAGAAATTACTTAACCATCAAGAACAGGTAAGGATAGCGATCACCTATGACATCCTCTCACTCCCACCTTGTTTCTCCCGAAGGTCACCTGTTTCAAGGCACCATAACAAGCAAAATGTTCTGATTCTTCAAGACTTTGCTGTTTCGATCCAAAATCACCATGGGTCTCTCAGTGTAGGTCAAATTTGGCCTAACCTCCAACTCGGAATAAAATAAAATATGACTGTCATCTTGGACATACTTCCTTGACTGAGACATATGGAAGACATCTTGTACATCGTCCAAAGATGGGGCCACGCTAGACGATGTGCCACTTCTCCTACTCGCTTCAAATCTCAAAAGGACCAATGAACTTGGAACTTAGTTTCCCTTGGCTACCAGATATGATTATAGTTTCTCTTGGCTACCAAATATGATTACTCTTTTTGTTGGAGATATCTTCGAGAATATATATCTCCAGTCTCAAACTCTACTTGCCTCCTATCCAAGTATGTCTAGCGCTTCTATCTATCTTGAGCTATCTTGAGACGCTTCCAGATGATCTTAACCTTCTTCACTGTCTGATGGATCACGTCCGGTATCAAAAGTCTCCTCTCACCAATATCGTCCAAGCACAAAGGGAACCTGCACTTTCTTCCATATAGTGCTTCGAAGGGTGCTTGTCATGACCTAGTGTCCAAAACTAAAGACAAAAGGTGAAATCACTTAGAGGGGGGTGAATAGATGATTATGCTAATCAATGTACAAATTTTAAAAATGAGATGATGCAACGATCACTCAAAGTAAGATTAGAAGCCGAATACCCCGTGAAGGGCTCTGAACTCCTTCCTCGTGATTCCTCTAAATAAGAGTTTGAGGTGCGTAATGCAATCTTGTTGTGAGAGTATAGATCGACAATATAAGAATGAATGAATAAAAGTAAACAACACAAGTAAACCAATCGTAAACACAGAGATTTGTTTCGAGGTTCGAGCACCCAGCTCTACGTCCCGCCTTCACCCAGAAGGATTTCTGATCCACTAGAACTTCCACAAAGGATTACAACCAGTAAGGAGTACCCAACTCCTCAATCACACTCCTCTAGTCCAGAGGTAGTGGAGCCACAAATACAATAATCACTTGGTGATCAAAAGACCACAAACTCTCTTTTGAAAAACTTTTCTTTACAAAAACCCTAGAGAATAATATATAAGATTGAAGCTCAAGGTTTTGTAAGTGATATAAAAATAGAAGAGAGATTTTAAGAACAAAAAACTTTTAGAAAACTTTTGAAAATAATAGCCCAAAACTTTAAAAAAAAGCTCTTTCTCAAGAAAACTCAAAACTTTTGATTTTGAATTTGTTGTTGTGAAAACCTCTACCCTAATGACCCCTTTATATAGGATTTAGAAAGAGTAAACATAGAAAACTTTTACCTAAATAAAAGAGGAAGAAATTGTCCCTCTAATACAGCTAACCATATTTTTTTTAAAACTTAAACACGTTTTAAAAACATGTTAAAAATCAGCCTCTAGAAAATTAGCCATTACTGCAAATCTGGCAGATTGGTCAACTTTGAGCATATTTTTCAGGATGTAAATGTCCGAATTCAGAATTAGATATATAGTAATAATTTGTAGATCTTTAAGTCTTATTTTTAATGCAACTGAAATCAACTCAATATCATTTTTTATTAGAAAGTTATTAATAAAACACTGACAGATGTCAAATCAGAAACTGTAAGCTATTTTCAGAACAAGAATAGAGTTCAACCAAATATTTGACATCTTTAAAATTTGAATCTGAAAATTATTATTGAATAAGAAATTTATATCTAAAAGTTAGATTTGAAATGCAAGTTAAATCATATTATTTGAATATAAGAATAAAAAGTTATGACAAGAAATGTAAAAAGGTGTCAAGCAGATCAGCAGAACTAAAACTGGTTCAAATCCAAACCCGATATATGTACTTGAAATCCAAAACCGGTTAAACCATAAACCAAACGTATTGAATTTGTATGTGTATTTGAGCTTCAAACATATATACTATTCTTTAACAAACTAAAAATATAAAAACTTTATAGGAAAGTGTCTCTGAACCGCGTTGCCTAGCTAGAGCCTCCTCTCTTATGAAAGAGTCCTCTTGTGCCATCAACCTTTCAATATGCTTTAAGCGCCAATAACCTTACAACATGCTTAAAGCCATCAAGAATTGTACAAACTTGAAATTCATTCTAGAATCTTTATTAGTTAACTAAAGCTTTTGTATATTTTGTTATCATCAAAACTATATAAATGGAGAGTGTAACCCTTTGGGCCAACAATCTCCCCCTTTTTGATGATGACAAAACATATAAGGTATAACACAAGATATAGAAGGGAGATAAAACTCCCCCTCAAATGATGCTCTATTATTAAGTATAAAATATGAAACATGAACATATAAAAAACATATATGAGTTAAACATGTACACACATGAAACCAAAACATGAAACCACAAATACATCTCCGCCTTTTTGTCATACATCAAAAAGGGTTAGTAAACAGCCAATAAACATATATGCATAAACAAGATATAAATATGTATATGCATACATAAACTCAAATATCTCTTCCCTTTTTATTAATTCATCAACAAAGGGGCTATGGAAAAAACAATCAATTGTCATATCATCAAATCTTAAAGATCAAAACTTAAGTTTTTTTTTTATACCAATTTAAAATTTTTGATAAACATATTGATACCAATTGAAAAATATTGATACTAATTAAAGATAAAAACTAAATTTAGATAAACACTAAAATCACTTTACAATAAGGATACGAAATAGAATAATACCATTTAAGATCATTGATACTAATATTGAAAATGTTATATATATCAAACCAAAGTATTTTACATCATAAATGATGGGAGTAAGATACCAATTTGAAATGAAACTGGTACAAATTGAATTTACAACCAATACCAATTTTACATAAAACCAATTTAAAAACAAGAATTTTCTCCCCCTTTATGAAATACTAAAAGAAACAATGCATAAGCTTGTAATAGATACTAATTAAAAATAATTGACATGATGAACTAAATCAAGCTTCGCAAACATAATTTGTGCTTTTTCAAAAAAATATAAAAACATGTGAAACAAGCACAATCAAATCATATATATGTATATATGGATATACCAATTGAAATATGAGGCATATATAAAAAATACATATGAGTATACAAATATATGAAATATCAATTTTGATACCAATAGAAATATAATGAGGATAAAGTGTATAACTCAAACCTACCACCCCTATCATGCACAAGTTTAAAAGATATTCAAGAAAGATATAAGGCATGGTCACCCATCCAACCGCCCTTAGAAGGTAGGGGTTTTCAAAAATCATGATTTGAAAGTAAATAGGCATAGTTTAAAAACTCTACCATTTAAAGAATAGAAACTAGTTTAAAGATATTTTTAAAAACTAGTAAGAAATCCTTCAAATATGAAATCAAATCATACGTCCCATGAAAACATGAAAATCACATAATAATTGACACTCAAAGTCTATAAAGCACATATATGCTCATGAAAATAAAGTCATGAGTAAACACCAAATATAGAGTGTAAGAATCATGTAATCAACAAAATCATGGAAATAAGGCATTTAAGCTCAAATCAAATTCTTTTACAAACATGAAAAATATAAAAGTTTAATTTTCATCAAAACACAATAAACCTCAAGACATATGTATATTTTGTATAAACTAGAGTATACATACTTATCCAAGCATAAATGAGTCCACAACAGTATATTGCATGATGGCAAGTGGCTTAAGAATGTACATGTATATCTATTAGTTTAGACAAAAGTAACATATACATGAAGCTAACACATTATCATGAAACCATGTGCAAAAATAGAAAATACAAGTGTAAATGAGAGAATCATCAAAACAAGACTATACAAGTACATGTAATGAGTACAAGTGAACAATGAAGTACAAACACATAATAACCAAGTGTAGCTCACTACTTGTACAAGTATATACACAAGTTTTAATGAAAACTACATTTAAACAAGTAATCAAAATCATGAAGTACAAAATCAAGCACATAAATCAAAACATGAATCTAAACATGATCAATCATAATGAGCATTGAAGCCAAAACATGCTAAAAACATTTATATGAAAGCATGTGAATAAAATAGGAGTTAGAGATTGTTACCAAAACCAATAGGGTAATCTCTTAGTCTCCAAACCAAGATGGTCATCCCACTAAACTCCCCTTGAAAGTGATGCATTCAAAGTGTCACCGTTTAGCTTGGAACGCATTCACCTCAAGATACCAACAACTCTCACGTCATGTGAGAGCCCACACCTACATCAAATAGATTAGGAATGGATTTTGGTACCCATATTTTCTTGGGTCCTAATACGTTAGTGTTTTGAACCCAAACATGATTATTCATACTATTTATATGATCATAACAAAATTTGGCTAAATGACCATTATGGCCACAAAAAGTACATTTATAAATTCTTCCATATTTAAAAGTATAATGAGCATGTGGTTTATGAACATGTGATTTGTGAGCATGGGTGTTTTAGCATGATTGACATGTGATGTGTTGGCATGATGAACATGTGGAGTTTTAGCATGTGATGGTTTATCATGTTGAACATGTGAAGTATGCATGTGTTTCTTTGAAAATATTTCTTCTAATTTAGTATTGTTGAAAGCACATTCTTTTAAAACATTTCCCAAATCATTTATGCTAGTTTTTAACATAGAAAACTCATTTTCATCAATTTTAGGATATTTAGCTATGCATGCAACTTTATAGGCATCAAAATCTCTTCGTGTTGAAATAAGAGTAGAAGATAATTCATTCTTTTCTTTTGAACAAATAGCAATTTGATTTTGAAGCATTTCATTTTCCTTTTTCAATTTTAAACAATCTTCCTTTTTAGCATCAAAACTTTCTGAAAGTTCAATGAAAGCTTGTAATAACATTTCTTTATTTATTTCACTATCATCATCATGTGGTTCGGTAGTTATCTTAGGTGTGTTTGCCATGAAATACACATTGGCCATGTCAATTTCATCTTCGGATTCACTTTTCGAGTCCCAAGTAGCTTTGTACACCTTCTTTTCAAGCAGCTTCTTTACTTCAAGGAGGAAGATATCTTTTTCTTAAAATCTGGACAATCGGCCATCTTTACTAGTGTATGAATGAAGATATGAAAATAGTGATTAGCAATTTTTAGGATCTCTCTAAGGATGTGAAGCCAAAAACTAGAGTCCTAAATCTGATACCAATTGAAATCACCTAGAGGGGGGTGAATAAGTGATTATGCTAATCAATGCACAAATTTAAAAAATGAGATGATGCAACGATCACTCAAAGTAAGATTAGAAACCGAATACCCGTGAAGGGCTCTGAACTCCTTCCTCGTGATTTCTCTAAATAAGAGTTTGAGGTGCGCAATGCAATCTTGTTGTGAGAGTATAGATCGACAATATAAGAATGAATGAATAGAAAGTAAACAACACAAGTAAACTAATCGCAAACACAGAGATTGTTTCGAGGTTCGAGCACCAGCTCTACGTCCCCACCTTCACCCAGAAGAATTTCTGATCCACTAGAACTTCCACAAAGGATAACAACCATTAGGGAGTACCCAACTCCTCAATCACACTCCTCTAGTCCAAAGGTAGTGGAGCCACAAATACAATAATCACTTGGTGATCAAAAGACCACAAACTCTCTTTTAAAAAAATTTTCTTTACAAAAACCCTAGAGAATAATATATAAGATTGAAGCTCAAGATTTGTAAGTGATATAAAAACAGAAGAGAGATTTAAGAACCAAAAACTTTTAAAAAACTTTTGAATATAATAGCGCAAAACTTAAACAAAAGCTCTTTCTCAAGAAAACTCAAAACTTTTGATCTTTGAATTTGTTGTTGTGAAAACCTCTACCCTAATGACCCCTTTATATAGGATTTAGGAAGAGTAAATATAGAAAACTTTTACCTAAATAAAAGAGGAAGAAATTGACCCTCTAATACAGCTAACCATATTTTTTAAACTTAAACACGTTTTAAAAACATGTTAAAAATCAACCTCCATAAAATTAGCCATTACTGTAAATCTGGTAGATTGGTCAACTTTGAGCACATTTTTCAGGCCGTAAACGTTTGAACTCTGGTATATAAGAATAATTTGTAAATCTTTAAGTCTTCTTTTCAATGTAACTAAAATCAACTCAATATCATTTTTTATTAGAAAGTTATCAATAAAACACTGACAGGTGTCAAATCAGAAACTGTAAGCTATTTTCAGAACAAGAGCAGAGTTCATCCAAATATTTGACATCTTTAAAATTTGAATCTTAAAATTATGATTGAATAAGAAATTTAAATCTGAAAGTTAGCTTTGAAATGCAAGTTAAATCATGTTATTTGAATACAAGAATAAAAAGTTATGACAAGAAAAGTAAAAGAGTATTAAGCAGATCAGCAGAACTAAAACTGGTTCAAATCCAAAATCTGATATATGTACTTGAAATCCAAAACGGTTAAACCAAAAATCAAACATATTGAATTTGTGTGTGTGTGTATTTGAGCTTCAAACATATATACTATTCTTTAACAAACTAAAAATATAAAAACTTTATAGGAAGGTGTCTCTGAACCGCGTTGCCGAGCTAGAGCCTCCTCTCTATGAAAGAGTCCTCTTGTGCCATCAACCTTTCAATATGCTTTAAGCGCCAATAACCTTGCAACATGCTGAAAGCCATCAAGACTTGTACAAATCTGAAATTCATTATAGAATCTTTATTAGTACTAAATAGCTTTTGTATGTTTTGTTATCATCAAAACTATATAAATGGAGAGTGTAACCTTTTGGGCCAACAAAAGGCACATGACAAAGGCTGGTGACACATCCATAAGGTGAGCTAATCCTTATAGAGTGCTAAGCCCAACTAACATGTACACATAAAACTGCTGTAACGATAATAATACATCTGCTACATGCATTATGACCGAAACAATTAATCGAATTTTAAGATAGATCAAATGACCAACGAAGCGGTCCAACAAAACGAAGCAAAATATCCAGATCCAAAAGTCATCAAAGTATCATCATCAGAGTACAAATAAACCAAAATAGTAATACATAAAATCTCATAAACTAAATGAAACAAATAAGATAAAAGTATGAAAATCTGCAGCGACAAAATCACAATCACTGGTGTTCAACTGGATTGTCGTAGAGAGGTTCGGCCTAATCCGTAAAATACCCTATACTTGGTTCTAGGGAAATTATGATGTAAAATCTTTTTAATTGATTGAGAAGAAGATTACAACGGATTAATATCCGATTACAAAAGAGGAAAGGATGATGAATCTTCTATTTGTTTAGTGTTGGATTCTTCGTGTGATGGTGGAGAGTGAGTCTTGTTCTCCGTTGACGAGCCGAGTTGAATGTTAGATCTTCTTCACTCTTTTGCTGAGCTCTGAGTTTAGTATAAACTTTAGATAGTAGCTGAAATCTCAAGGAGATTGAATGAACTTGTTAGAACAAGTTAAGAGTCTTCTCTTCTCTCTCTTCTCCTCTCTTCTTTCTTTTTTTGTCTCTCTGGTCTCTATAGCTTTTAATAACTATTTATAGAGAATTCTGGGGTATAACTGACCCCTTAATTCTCTATATTAATGGGGATTAATCTCTCATTAAGTGGGAGAAGTGGATGTAACTGACCTAGTCTTTGTGACTGTCAGTTACACCAGAAACGCGGAGCTCGCGTTGATGTTGAAACACGGAGCTCACAGGTGTACGCGCCGAAAAAAGGAGAAAGAAGGTCTTTACTGTAAAATTTTCCTTGAATCAGATGAAAAGATTACAACAAAAACAACTTTTCCTTCCAGTTACAAGGGAGGGAGGATGTTGAGTCTTGAATCCTCCCTTTGTTTAATGCTGGGTTCTTCGTGTGGCGGTGGAGAGGAATCTTGTTCTCCGTTGACCGGATGACCGTCGGGATCGTCAGGGATCTTCTCTTCGGCTGGTAGAAAGAGTAGCACAGCTCTTGTCTACCAAAACTCTCAAAGAGAAGGTAGGTAAAGAGTAGCTTGTACGCAACAAGCTTGACAAAGAGTTGAGCTCTCTCCTTTTTCTGCCGTGTCTGGTCATCTGATTGCCGATCCTCTTATCACCAAATGCCTTTGATTGCTGATCGCCAATTGCCACTCTCCTCTTATCGTCCCCCCGACCTCATAGCAAACGAGTCTATTTATAGAGGTCTAGGGGTGAACGTGCCCCCCTAAAAATGCTCCACGATGAGGGGCTGACCTCCCCGCTATGTGGGCGGCGACTGGCTCCATAACCAGGGCGGTTATAACTGAGACGCGGGTGTCAGCCCACGCGCCTTGAGGTTGAGACGCGGGTGTCAGCCCACGCGCCTTGAGGTTGAGACGCGGGTGTCGAGCCCACGCGCCTTGATGCTGAGGCGCGGGTGTCGAGCCCACGCGCCTTGATGCTGAGGCGCGGGTGTTGAGCCCACGCGCCTTGATGCTGAAACTCTGCCTTTTAATGGCTTGTCTATTAGTGATTTTTAGACAGCCTACAGAACCCCCTCCAAAGTTTTTGATATTCCGCAGTTAACTGGACGGATTTCGAAATACTTTGGACTCTAGCTGAATTCACCTCTATGACTGGACTGTTAATGCTCCGGGTTTGATCTTATCTGGAGTTGGTCTTCGTGAGTGTACTGTTGAACTCTTTGAGACCACCAGAGTTGATCGTGTTGAGTGTCTAGATACACAGTCTAAACCTCCCTGATTGCTTTTAGTCTGTCATGGACGCGCTTTAAGCCAAGAGTGGACGATTGTCTACTTGTGCCAGTGTACTGTTGAAACTGATTTGCAGAAGTAAGGACTGAACGCCAGTTCTTTTTGAAGAGCAGAGATAGTACTGCTTTAAAGACGCGACTTTCATGGGGTGCGTCTTTTGGAAATGGAAACGCGGCTGATATTCCATAAAGCAGACGCGATGTTCAGCCGGGCTGGAAAGACGCGAACTTCTTAGAGAGACGCGACTTTTTGAATGCATTTATGGCGGTGATGACGGGGCATGTCCATCGAAGAGGCACGTCCGTTGGGTGCGAATCTGTGCCATGTCATGATTGCGCTGCCAGTTGGCCTGGGGAACCGGCGGGATTTCACCTTTTGGCGCGTGGACTTCCCGGTTCATTAAATGATTTGCTCCACGTGTCAAGTGATGACTCGCTGCAGGGCTATGGTGCGCGATCTTTGCTGCAGAGAAATTGATTTGCTCCACGCGTCAAGCGATGACTCGCTGCAGAACTAATCGAGCCACGCGCCGTGTATCTTCGCGAATCCTTGTGCCTATAAAAGGCAACAGTCAGAGAGATACCTCTTCTTCTCCGAGCGTACTTGTTTAGGGTTTTCAAGAAAAAGAGTTCTTCTTTCTTTGTTCATCCCCATTACTGGATTCTTAATCATCAATGGCACCCAAGACAAGTCAACCGCATCCTCCTCAAGAGCGGCCGTCGCCGAGGCCCAGAGGGGCGGTTCCTCCGCGCAGGCATTCTCTTTCCCAGGTATAACGCCGCTTAGGGTTGAACCTTCGCCATTCCTGGAAGCTCATGGAACCATTAACAGAATCGTCAACACAGAAAATAAACCGTGTTTGATTCTCAGACGCGGTCTCAGACGCGGTCTTTGAGTTGATAACCAAGGCGCGGGTTTGATGACCCGGTGCCAGCGAGTCCTACATTTGGATTCTTCACTTAGAATATTTCTAATTGTGAAGAGTTCGGACGCGGACTTGAAGATTTTTCATCAGGTGCAGGTTTTTGATGAATCTTGCACCTGAGCCCAAGTACTTAGAGAATTTTCATAAGTCTTGATTTGCAAAAACGCGGACTTGATCCTGGCGTTCTGTGACATCAGGTGCTGGTTTTTATGAATCTGGCGCCTGAGCCCAAGTACTTAGAGAATTCTCATAAGTCTTGGTTTGCAAAACGCGGACTTGATCCCGCTGGTCTTACGCCTGGATGCGGATTTGTAGGTCTGGACGCGGATTTGATGATTCCTGCGTCCAGTATTTCTTCTGCGTCTGGACGCAGATTCGCAGGTCTGGACGCGGACTTGATAATTCCTGCGTCCAGTATCTCTTCTGCGTCTGGACTATAGACACTTAATATTTTTCTGATAAAGTGTCTAATTAAATGTCCTTTTCTTTTGC
The DNA here is from genome assembly GCA_038442645.1 of Agave tequilana. NCBI lineage: Eukaryota > Viridiplantae > Streptophyta > Magnoliopsida > Asparagales > Asparagaceae > Agave > Agave tequilana. The sequence goes on along the minus strand of JAVJIF010034321.1, from coordinate 73,759 downwards.
AGTGTCACACCCTTCTGCCCCACTCGCCAAGAAGCGCCACTTTGGACATGTAGGTGGCGCGAACCGTGATCTGGCCTTTGTGCTACAAAGGACAGTATCTGTGACTGCTGACAAGTCACAGGAGCGCCAGAAAAGGCTCTCAAATGTTGATATGACGACCCTTCGGGTGCTTATGACCGATGCAGCATTCACAACGGATGATCGCGTCAAGCTGGAGAAGCCTGCCTTCTTCTTCGGAGATCGTATCGGTGATGGCGGCTATTCCATGTATGACGGAAATTATAGATGGCTCCGTCAGATAGGGGATAGGAGATTCTTTCTTCCAGAAATGGAGAGGATGTTCCCGCTGTCTTATCTCCAGCACATGTCCGTCCCTCGGAAGATGAAATGGGACGTTTCCCGATACGTCCCTGAGATTACCCTCGGTGACTTGGGTTCCCAGAGGGTTATACCGTCATGATAGTCATGATAGGGCGGTTCTTGGCCTGTTCCCCGGGTCGCGCAAGTCTGAGCTCCCAGTTGGAGAGATACCAAAACTCGACACTACCTTCCTCAACGCGTTTATAAAAGCGGAGGGTGATTTTCCGGTTGAGTTCCGCGCGCCGGGTGGGTTCATTCCACGAGAAGTATTGGTGGCGCAGGATGGTGAGCTTCGTCCTTACCGATCTTGGAGATCTGCTGGAGCATGTGGGACTGTACCCAGCAGTCAGGGCCGTGCAGTATGGCATCCCGCCGAGCTCTCAGAACTTCTTCGGGGTCCTTGAGCGTTACAATTCTTTGACGGGGACATTCTTCATTCCAGTCGGAGAGATGGGCCTTGCACTGCATGAGTTGCATGAGGTCTCTGGCCTGGCAACAGGGGATTCTCCCTATGAGGAATATGTCCCAACCACTGAGGAGCTCAACCTCATGAAGAAAGGGTCTCCTCAAATGTACGAGACTTATGAGAAGTGCTATGTCATTTCCATATTTGCGGCCAGATAACCACTTGGAGGTCGGGAGGAATCAAGCAGCTGTCTTGGGCCAGTTACTTGTTCAACAATGTCAATAAGAAAGACCATCCAATAACTCGACTGGCTCCCAGCTCCGACCAGGAAATTGAGGACAGGATCGACCAGGCTTCTGAAGGCTTCTACACCACGGATTCGAATGAGGACGGTTTCGAACCTGCCATGGTCTTCGAAAGCTTTCACCATCAAGCTCGGACCCCTATCTCTGATCGAGCATTGTTGGCGGGCTTCTTAATGCTGTGGCTGAAGCATTGTGTGGTGCCCACGCTGCCACATGAAGTCATTGTTGCCGACGTGGTGTACCCGGCGGTGCTCCTGGCCTATGGCAGTCCCATAGCCCTTCTTCCGGCCGTGGCAGCTGGCATTCAGAGCGGGTTACGGGCGTTAACCCAGGCTTTCTGCGAACCTGGAAGGCTGTCGACTCCCATGGCAAGCCGATCCTTGACTCAGAGGGGAAGCCGACGGTGAAGCGCCCCAACCCTCGGATCGAGCAGCCTTATACGTACCTCATGGCTTGGTACGTGATGCACTGCCCTTCCCTGATGACGTCGGTGCCTTGGAGTGAGGGTTTCGCCCCTTTTGTACAGCGGTTGGAGGGTTCGGACTGGCGTAATACTTATATGTATTTCGTCCGTAAGTGCATTTCAGATGCTTCGAACTACCAGCTCAATCGCTGCTTCCCCGAGATCCCTGGTGCATCTTTCGGGGATCTATTTATTGATTCCGTGGGCCCAGATGACTATACAAGGTTGTCCTCGGGGGTCTTCTTGTGGTTGATCAACATTCGGCCCGGATATGTGCTTTTCTGGCAAGGGACTTCATGCACAATCGAGCCGTACATGCCGAATCGTTTCGCCCGACAGTTCGGCTACGATCAACTCTACGTCGGCAATCCCAATGCTCGACTCGCCTTCGAAGGGAACTTGTTCGAAGGTGCTCGGGCTTGGTACTACAGTGTGGCCGGAGGGACGGAAGCAACTTTCCGTCTACCTATCGAGGGGTCAAAGTGCCGTATGAGTTTCAGCTTCTGCTCCTGGTATTTCCAAGTCAACCAGACACCAAACTTTGTTCCGGAGTATTCATACATTGAGAGTATCAATGCAAATCTCGAAGCAAGGTCGGAGTCCGGTAAACGCTCGCGAGGCGTCGAGCAGTACCTGAAGGCTCTGAAAGAGGTCGGGAGAAGGTCAAGGGAGGAGCCGCGAGCAACAAGGGCGGATCCGCGACCAACCAGAGCTCGACAGGCGGTGAGCAAGCGTCGTCAAGGCTCTACCTCCACTGCTGAGCCTGCCCCAAAGAAGGTTCGGAGAGACTTGACGGCCGAAGTTTCTCGATCCGCGGACATCCCTTCTGGTGTTGGGGAGCCGAGGGAGGGAGAGGTGGACAAGGATGACACTCCCTTGGTCCATGCCCGCAGGTTACACCGCAGGAGCCTCAGGATTGCAGAGGAAGGGGAGCCTGTTGACAGACCCACCGCCACTGACGAGACCGAGCAGCTCGAGGTCGATATAATGAGCGGATGCGATGTTAAGATTCCGGGGATCTCAGCTCAGCCTGAGTCTTCCTCAGCTCAGAGGAGAGATGAGGCACAACAGCCTGGGTCTCCTTCTGTCTTCATCTACAGTCCTCGGATGGTTGACCCCAGCCCTACCACTGGGGTGTTTAGAGACAAGGCTCCGGCTACCGAGGCCTCTCACGTTGGACTGTCATCTTCCATATCCGCAGAGGAAAGCTATTTTGAGGATGAGGTCGACTATGGTGACGAACCCGCCCCTCCTGATCCGAGCAAATTCTCACACATCTCGGAGGAGGAAATACATGGGTGTGGGCCGGCGACGACGTCACCACCAGCGGTTGCTGCTGCTGAAGGTACTCTTTTCACCTTCTGATCCGATTTCCCTTTTCATTATGAAGAGGATGCTTTAATCATTCTCCTTTTATGCTGCAGGATTGGCTGAGGATACCGAGGCTGCAACCTCTTCGCATATCGAGGAGATGGTGCAAGAGTTGACCCAGCCGGAAGGAGTTGAGACTCCAGCTGCCGAGCCTTCTACTCTGCAGGAAGAGGAGGCCACCACTGAAGTCAGAGAGACGTCTCCTCTGCAGGAAGAGGTGGCCACCACTGAAGTCAGGGAGACTTCTCCTCTGCAGGGTTCGCCTAAGGATTCGACATCTCTGGACCTCCAGCTTGGTAAGGAAGTTTTGATGTCCCGGATGTTTCTCTTTTTACCATTCTGGCTAATGTTGAGATAATTTGCAGAGAGAACCGAGGGGGCCCAGGTAGAGAGTCTGACGGTCAGTGTCCCTCCGGAAGGCCACACGGCCCAAGCCTTGGCTAAGGTTTCTGAGGAGGTCGAGCTCACTACCCTGTCATCGGCGGTGGAGGTTCCTGCAGAGGTGGTACCCCCAGAAGCGTCAGTGGCTGCTTCTGCTCATGCCGTACCCGTGGTCAGCTCAACTCTTGCACCAACAGAGCCGATCTACATCCCCCACCCCGTGTAGAGAGGGGATCGGGGAGCACTTCGGATGATGATATCATGGAGCTTTTGACACGCCAGGCGGTGCAGCAGTTCCTTGCCTCGATGCGAACATGCATCGATTTCGTCCTGACTAGGGGTAGCTCCCTTGACTTCGCCCAGATGTTTCTCGGAAACCAGGTCGAGAACATCAAGTTGGCCGGAGGCCCTTTGCTAGCTTAGGCGAGTTAGCTGCTGGTGGATCAGCTGGGACAGCATTTGAGAGAGCTTCGGTCCCTGGAGGATGATGCCGGTTCATCCCACGAAGCCCAAGAAACGCTGAACGGGCTCCTTGTTGCTCAAGAGCAGGAGCGAAGAGAGGTGGAGGAGAAGATCACCGATAGCACTCGTCTTCTTGAACGTGTCCAGGCTGATCACCAAAGGCTGGCGATTGAGTCCGAGGAGTCAGAGGCGATCATACAGGCCGCAAAGCAGGCTATCCTTGACTCTCGGGCTGTTATAGCCAGGGCTGAGGCCATGATTGTCTTCAACGAACAGAGGCTTGCTACCTCTGAAAAGAGGCTAGCGGAGTTAGAGGTTGCCAAGGCGCAAGCCGAAGCGGACTTCTCTGTTTGTTCGTCCGAGCTAGATCCCTCCGAGTGCAAGCGCAGGGATTTTTGTCTGAAGCGGATCTGCGGACTCGAGCTCTCATGGAGGTTGAGAAGGCGCGTCAACATAGGATACATCGCCTTAGAGAGCAAATCCGTTCTTTGGCGGACCAGGACTTGTAGCCTTCTCTTTTTTTTAGAAAAGGACACACTGTTCACTAAGAGTGTTTTGTATTAACTTTTATCATTTTTGATATAATAAAAGTCTTTGAAGTTTTTGGTTCCACCTCCTTTGTTGCCTCGCTGTGGATGAATTTGACCTCTTGATCACAATCTTTGATTAACTGACTGTGAATGCTGAACTTAGGTGAGACTAAGTTCTTTAAGTGAAGCGCAGCGTTTGACCCATAGGACCTTAGGCAGAGCTAAGCCCTTTTGATGAGACGCAGCGTCAATCCATAGGGAGACGCGGTCATTAGTTCATAAGGACTCAGATAGAACTAAGTCCTTTTGATGAGACGCAGCGTCAATCCATATGGAGACGCGGCGGCGTCAACTCGCAGAGAGAAACGCGGCTTTGAGTAACGCGAGTCTGTCCTGCCAATGAAGACGCGACGCGAGGGACGCAGCCTTGTGTATTTTTCCATTAATCTCAGAATGGGCTAAGTTTTTGCTGAGTCAAGTGCTTTCCCTTAAACTGGGCCCTATTTGCTGAAGGGACGCGATTCTGAGTCACGCGGACTTTCTTTTGGAACGCAGGTGAACGTCATTCATTCTAAAAAAGGAGACGCGGGTTTCAGGACGCGGTTTTCCCATCTGCGTATCGATGTAACTTCCAGGCGTTATATGCGGCCTGACATAAAGATTTTATGAGATCTTTGAACGTCAAGTCTGCACTGACGATTGAAAGTCAAGTCTTCACTGGCGATTGGGAAACCGGGTCATCCGTTGTTTCCCGAAGCAGTTGTCCACGCGTCGGTTCTTCATTAGACTGGGGTGTTAATACCCTTAATGTAAAACCGGCGCTGGCGGTTGGAGACCAGCGTCTTCAACATTTCCCGAAGCGACTCTTCACGCGTCAGCGTCCCATTGGACTTTGACAATCGTGCGGCTATTAAGGCCGACGGTTCCCATTGATGACCTATTAATGACGGTTACCAGGAGCGGCCTATAAATAGGGGTTTGCCTTCTTTAGCAGTCCGATTTTAGACCATTTCCCTTAAGAGAACGATTGCTCTAAGAACTTCCGCTTTCTTCAGAGTTTCTAACAGGGGCACTGTCTTCATGGATGAAGATGACTCCAGGGAAGAAGATGACCCAGAGCTTTCATACTTCTGTTTGGTCCCTTCAGGACAAAGTGTCTCCCTGATCACCTTCCATGTCCATATTCTGATGCAGAGAGTTAAACTCTTGACAGAGGCTTCTGCTGGTATGCCGTCCCGACTTGCCGTGATGTTTCAAGTCCACCCAAGTTTGCACTTTGGCATCATCATCATCTGGGTTTCCTCATGAAGTCTGAGTTGGTGCATTCCTTCTGGAATTTGCGCCGCCGACTTAAACTTCCTTGGACGCGAGTACAGAAGTCTTTGGCACTTGGTGCTGACTTTGTTCATGAAGCTCGCGTTTTAAGGCCACTGACTTGGATAAATTCCAACTCGGGCTGAGGGTTTCAGACTCGAATCTTGCAACCCCTGTTCCCTCGACAGGGAGATAGCAATTTTCGGCGTCTGAGTCCTTTTCGCGCCTTGTGTTTTAGGCGCGGGCGCAAAATGAGACCGCGTTTGAATCCTGTGTGTTGGCACAGTTTTGATTCGCGTCTGCTTCTGTTGACGCGGTATTTTGACTCACTGCGCGGGCTTATTCCCGCGTCTGAAGTCTTCGACAATAGCCGCGTCTGTCACTTAGTTTTCTTTGTTGAAGTATACTAAGTTCTAGATTTTCTAACCCCCTGTTTATTCCTTATAAGTAGGCTTGATCGTCCTTTTTCAGGTTCACTGGGCCCCTTTAAGAATATTTCAGCCGGCGGACTTGTTCGACGTTCGTCCACAAGGGAATATATTATGGTCCTCGTCGTCCACAAGGGAATATATTATGTCCCTGACGAGGACTCGACCCTCGCCAAGGTCTCTTCAGATCCACTGCACCGGTCATGCCTGCTGGCAAGGGATGGTCAGGGTAAGGATGGCGGCGAGGGGTTACGGTGGATATAGTGGTGGTTAGCAACCCCTTCCTCTCTCACCCCAGAAGTGACATCGAGGACACTCCATGTTTGTTGGATGGTCTGCTGGGAAAAGAGATGCTCATGAACGAAGGGTTGCAGGACTTTCTGCTGCCACCAGACCTCAAGAACACCATTGCTCTTAGCTTAGTCAGCTAGGGCTCTTTCGGTATTTACATCATGCATCGTGGTGCAACCAGCTTCTGATCGTGGCCACAATTTGGCACTTCTTCAGCCATCGTGCACTTGGAATTAGATGCGGCTTCAAGGAGTGAGTGCAACCTCTGAGAGAGAGAGGGACTTCTTTGTACTCCTTAATTGTAACACTCAATCTTATTGTATAAGAGAGCGTTTCGTATCACTTTCATATACTTGGAAATAAATAAAAGTGACACTTTTCTTTTTGCCTCTTTCATTGTCTTTGAACTTTTTGTCTTCAGTTAGACTCATAGAAGCAGAAAATCTTTGACTTTGTCAAAATTATGATGATAATCTTAATAAGTCAAATTTGTAGAGAAAGACCCTATTTCAGGAACTTTCACAATACTGTCAGAGGTGTAATATTAACTTGACAGAGATGAAATAATTTTTTGGTGGACCTGCCACTTTATAAGAGAAAGTGACAAGTAGAATTGGTACCCCCAGGGAGGGTGAACTTTTATCAAGTGTTTGGGATTAACTTGATTGAGCTCAGCTGGGGATTTGATGGAAACACTGTTGATGGTGTAGTATTAACCTAACAATTTTTAGGTAGACTTGTTATTCTGTTGAAGAGAATAACAAGTGAGACTAGACTCGTGGGAATCTAGGGAAGTTGTTACCGTTAGAGGTGTGATATTAACTTAACGGGTTGAAAGCGGTCTTGTCAGAAGTGTAATGTTAACTTGACAAGGATGTGAGTCAGAGGTGTGATATTAACTTAACTCAGAAGTGTCACTGTCATAGGTGTAATGTTTAACTTGACTGTGAGGGTAATGCTAGAGGTGTAATGTTAAACTTGGCATTGGTCATCTCGGCTTGTATAAGGAAGTCCGAGGGAAAGTCATGGCCATAGGTGTATTGTTTAACTTAGCAATGACTTGATGCTAGAGGTGTAATGTTAACTTAGCATCATCCATTTCAGCTTCGATATGGAAGTCTGAAGAAAAGTGACTGTCAGAGGTGTAATATTAAACCTGACAGAAACCTGATTACTGTTTAGAGGTATGGTGTTAAACTTTAACAGTAATTTGTCAGAGGTGTAGTATTAACTTGACAAAGATTGACTCATGATAAGAGCAATTTGAGGACCTGTCATTCTATTGGTGAGAATTGACAAGTGAAAATTTGAAGTGCCAGAGGTGTAGTGTTAACTTGGCAAATTTGAAAGTTCGATACTCCGTGTAGAGTTGACAAACAAAATTTATACTCGACAAGGAATATTGAAAAGTTTCCATTACAAGAGGTATAGTGTTAACTTAGTAACGGTTGTATTTTGTAGACCTACCATTCTGTGGATGAGAATTGGTAAGGGATTTTGGAGGAAAGAGTGGAGCCAAGTCCACTTAGGATTTTTAGCAAACCCTCAGCTATCAACGGATTTGAGGCGCCTTAACCAACTACTGTTTGAGTTGGGCTAGCCATGCTATTCCCCTCAGCATGATGAGTTGTCGAAGACTTATGTTGGGCTTAGAAGCCAACATTTTCCTCTATCCTTAGCCGTCGGGGGCGTCGGATGTTATAATGAAGAAATTCTTCTTACTTTGATCAGAGGTGTACTTTTAACTTGATCAGCGGAAGAATACCATCTAAGGATAGTATTTCTTCAGGAACCTGCCATTGATCGGCATCATGAGTGTATCGCCATTTGAGGTTATGAGGCGATATGACCCATTTGAGTAGACTGACTCTACTACAAATGGTCCTTCCCATTTGGGTTGGAATTTTCCTTTTGCCTTCTGCGTCATTACCATGGGTCTTCTGACGGCTAAGACAAGATCGCCTTTCTTGAAAGTTCGCATTTTAACTTTCTTGTTGAAGGCTCTGGTAATACGAGCTTGGTAGAGCTCGATTTGTTGTTGGACCTGCAGACGTTTATCATCTAAGGCCTCCAGTTCCTGGAGTCGCTGTCGATGCTTCTCCTCTGTTGTCATCTCGCTGTCAGGGCGGCGCGTAGAGATAGAATTTGGATTTCCAGTGGGAGCACGGCTTCACATCCGTATACCAAAGAAAATGGCATAGCTTTAGTTGGGGTTCGCATAGTTGTGCGATAGGCCCATAAGCATTCACCCAGTTGTCGTCCCAGTCTCGTTGACTTTTCGAGACGAACTTTTTGAGAAGCTTGCTAATAGTCTTGTTGAAAGCTTCTGCGAGGCCATTAGCGGCAGGATAGTATGCCGTTGAGGATACACTCTGGATTCTGAACTTAGCGCAGAATCTTTGGAAAGCCTGGCTGATGAACTGAGGTCCATTGTCATGGACGATTCGCCGAGGTACACCGAAACGGTAAATAACATGATGTTTCACGAACTTGATCACGTTAGACGATTTTACCTCCTTCAAAGGGATGGCTTCGGCCCATTTAGAGAAGTAATCGGTTATTGCCAAAATAAACCGATGTCCTTTTGATGATGATGGGCTGATAGGGCCAACCACATCCATCCCCCACATTTCAAATGGCCAGGTAGAGGTTATAGAGTGGAGGTACCCTGGTGCTTGATGGATGAAATCGCCGTGCACTTGGCAGGCGTGACATCTTTTGGCATAGGTGACGGCGTCGGCAATCATCTTGGGCCAATAGTAACCCAACCTTTGGAGTCGATGTGCCAATTTTGGGCCGGGTTGGTGGGCTCCACACATGCCGTCGTGGGCTTCTTTCAATTCCTCTTGAGCCTCCTTTGGTGAGAGGCACCGGAGCAAGACCCCGTCATGCAATCGACGATACAATGTTCGTGTAATCGCATTGTAGTAAAATTTAGGGGCTTTCCTTCGAATGGCAGCCGCTTCCTTGGCGTCCTCAGGCAGGATGCCATACAAGACATAGTCGATATAGGGGAATCGCCAGTCTTTAGGCTCTGGCCCGGTTGACAATTCCAGCGCTTCTTTGCCTTGATACTCTCCCTTTGACTCCTAATAGTCTTCGAGGGCAGTTCTCGGGCAATACAGGTCGTGGCTGTAGATGAATACCTTCTCCATTGCTCCAGCTGGAAGAGCTAAGGAGGCCGCGAGGGACGCCAGTGCATCTGCATGCGCATTTTGCCTGCGCGGTACATGATCGATGTAGAAGTTTGTGAACCTCTCGGCCATGTGGATAGTTGCGTTGTAGTAGGGTACTAGGTCCTCATGTCTGACTTCGTACTCCCCGCGAACTTGGCTAACAATGAGTTTGGAGTCACCGTATGCCTCGAGATTTTTAACGCCAATCTCATCGGCGAACTGCATCCCAATCAGGAGAGCATTGTACTCTGCTACATTGTTGGAGCAAGGTTCAGTTAGCGAGACAGCTCGAGGAATCACATAGTTCGTGTGTGAGACGAGTACCACTCCTACCCCCGCTACTGTATGTCCCTTTGGGCTTGTCCTGGATGCACCGTTAAAGAAGAGTTGCCACACTTGACTTTCAAACGATGTCTGAGTCAAACAGACTTCGGCCACTTCATCTGGGAGATCCTCGTAGACTCTGGCTGCCCTCGGATCTGGGTGCTCAGCTAGGAAATCCGCCACCGCTTGACCCTTAATAGCCTTTTGTGGTAAAAAGTGCATCTCATATTGGGAGAGCAATATGGCCCATTTTACCAGCCGGCCGTTTAATGATGAAGGTTTAGTCATAAGTAACCTCAGGGGGTTGACTTTTGATATGACGTTTATAGTTTGGCCTACCAGATAGTGCCGCATTTTCTGAATAGCGAACACTAATGCCAAACATTCCTTCTCGATCGGGTTATACCGATGTTCGGCTCCGATCATTGTTCTACTCAAATAGAATGATCCATTGCTCGGACGTATACCAGGAAAGGCTTCCCGGATACCGGAGCTGCAAGGACTGGTGGTTGGTGAGGTATTGCTTGATTTCCTCGAACGCTTGTTGGCAAGCGTCATCCCAAATGAATGAGACACCCTTTTTCATTAACTTAGCGAAGGGTTGGCATCTTCCGGAGAGATTTGAGATAAACATGCGGATGTACGCCAATCGTCCTTGCAATCCCCTGAGTTCTTTTAGATTTCTCGGGGTTGCATCTCCTGGATAGCGCGGACCTTTTCCGGGTCCAAGTGAATTCCGGTGGATGTTACAACAAATCCTAAGAATTTACCACTGGCCACCCCCAGGAAGGACTTTGTGGGATTCATCTTCAATTGATGAGCCCGCATGATGTCGAAGACCACCTTCAGGTCCGCTATGAGATCACCTTTAGTGCGGCTTTTTACCGCGATGTCATCAACATAATATTCCACCGTTTTGCGTATTTGTTGATGGAAAATGGCGTTCATGGCCCTTTGATAGGTTGCCCCTGCATTTTTCAGTCCAAGGGCATGACGGTGTAGCAATATACCCCTAGAGGTGTCCTGAAGGAGGTATGCTTTTCGTCATCAGGATACATTTTAATTTGATTGTATCCTGAGAATCCATCCATGAAGGACATTCGTTCGAATCCACAAGTGTTGTCAATCATGACATCTGTGATTGGCAGTGGGAATTCGTCTTTGGGGCAAGCCTCGTTTAGATCACGGAAGTCGATGCAGATCCGGATCTTCCCGTTCTTCTTGGCAACTGGGACAATGTTGGCTACCCATTCGGGATGTTGTTCTTCCCTGATGAAGCCAGAATCAATAAGTTTTCTGACTTCTGATTGAATTGCCTCCATTATCTCTGGACGGAACCGTCGCTGCTGTTGTTTGACAGGTTTTGTGTCCGGATTGATGTTGAGGCGATGCATAGCCACCTGAGGATCGAGTCCTGGCATGTCCTCATAATTCCAGGCGAAGACGTCTATATATTCTTGTACAAGAGATATTAGATCCTTCTTCTCCGAAGGTGACAGGCCGTCACTTATGAAGATGGGCTTAGGGTTAGCCTCATCTCCTAGGTTGACTTGAACAACCTTGTCTTCTGTGGGTGGCTCGCGCTGTTCAAAGCGAGTGTCCCAAAGAGCATTTAAATGTTTGATCCAAGGATCTGTATCAGATTGGATCATTTCTTCATTTCCATCTTCCAGGTGGCTTGTCGAAACCATGTTCACTGAAAGTTCCTTGAAGATGTTGCCGACACTGACATCTGACTCCCAAGATGATGTGTCTGAAGAGTAATCGTTGCTCAACAATTCTTGAGAATCGGAGGCTAATGGGACCGGAGTCGATACATAGCCCAACCCCGGCGCGTCTGATGATAATAATCAGGGGCCTTCCCTTTCAGCACAAAGGATCGAAGCAGCGTCCTCCTTCCTTTGCCGAAGTTCAACCGGGTCTGTTGGTCAGGTCGTACCCCATGCATCTCATCATTTTGAGTGCTTTTGGTTCATAATGACCGAACTGAGGGGACTCCTCCTCACTTCCCGAGTCTTCGCAGGGCATTGGCTCAGACGAGATTCGCCCAAAAAGAATTGGTTTTTGGCCTTTTCGTCTTGCTGGAACCATAAATATAGATTCTTGCGCATTACCATTATCTTGGTATGTCTCGAAGGACGACTTCACTGGTACATGCAACGATGTCAAAGCATCTACTGCCGACCAGGGGTCATCGTCTACTTCGGTGCTAGTGTCTGATGGTACTGAATCAGAAGCAAACACAGAAATATACGCAAAATCTAAATCTTCATTAATATACCAACCGCCTACATCGTCGGTGGTATTATCAACATCGAGCTTATTGGTACTCTTTACAAGTGGTTCTAACTCCCACAGGCACTCTTCTTTCTCGGGCTCGGTGTCAGCTTCGTTACCAGAGTCTGGCTCCTCTGGTCGCGGGACTTCATCCGTCTCCACCGGATCTTGGTACAGTAAAGAGTCGGTGAAATAATTCTCGACCCCTTTGAACGGATACCTTTCGGCAATCAACGTCTGCACCTTTCCACTCCCGTCAATGTATTTCATGACTTGGTGGAGAGTGGAGGGAACGATGGAGTTGCGGTGAATCCACGGTCGTCCCAGCAATAGATTGTAGGAAGTGTCGGCGTCGATGACGTAGCATGTCACTTCCGACTTGAGGCTTCCAATTTGGCATTTGAGCTTGATTTTCCCCATCGGACGGGTCTGGTTGGCATTGAACCCATAAATAGTTGTCTGAGTAGGGATCAAGCGATGAGTAGGAATGCCCAGATGCTGCATGACCCGGCGAGGCATGATGCTCAATGCGGACCCTGGATCTACCTGAATGCGGTTCACCTCAGACGATCCGATATACCCTGTGAAATACAGGGGTCGATCATGCTTCCCTTTAACCTGCATATCATCTGCTGTGAAGGTAATGCAGGGAGCATTTGGGGAGGTGTGGAGGCAATCCTCTACATCTTCCTCCTTCGGCACCTGGGTCATGAAGACCTCAGCATTTGCCAGAGCTTCTTGTAGAGCTTCTCTGGTCGACTTTGATAGTCTAAGAAGTTCATACAAGGTAATGCGTGCCGGGATGTTGGCCAATTGAGCCAGGACATCAAAGCGGTAAGGCGCCGTAGATCCTTCCGCGATGCCCTTTTGAAGGGCTCGAGAAAATCGAGTCTCCTTCTGTTTCTCCACGGGTTGTTTTGTGGAGGGTTTGGTTGGCTCTGCAGCTGGTTGTGGAGGAGTTGCCGCCGTTTCGCCATACTGCTTCAAGTACGCCTGTCCTGAACGGGTTCCCGCCATCGATTGGTTGGGCTCTGTGGCCAAGACTATTGTTTCTTCCTCTGAGTCGGTTAACGAGGGAACATCAGTCTCGGCTTCTCGAGAGGAGGCACCCACCACATTGCAGGATGAGGCCTTTGCCTTGCCTTTGGATTTCCTGTTGGTCACAGTAGTCCATTGCTGTTCGTTGACAAGGTCAGGGTGGACCCACATGATTTCCCCTTGAGGTGTAGGGATGGGTGCCAAGCCTTTTGCTTGCTGCTGGTGAGGGTCTGTGTTGACCACTCTCAGCTCTCCTCTTGGAATAGGGGCCACCCCAGCAGGCGTTGGGGGTTGTCTTCCAAACTGGAGAACTGACGTCACATTAGCCGTCACCTTCTTCTGCTCTGGTCGGAGCTTTAACACCTCCGCGTCAATCAGAGCTTGAAGGATGTCCTTGAAGACGTAGCAGCTCTTAGTAGGGTGCCCCAGCATCCTGTGGTACAAGCAATAGGTGGGATTGTCGGTCTTGCCGACTTCCTCGGGGCGCCTAGCTTCAGGGAGTTTCAGTCGGTTGCTCTTGTTAAGTAGTTTAAAGAGTGAATCGACATGTTCCTCCTTGAAGGAATATTGCTTGTTGGCGCGTGGCTGGCTTGAAGAGCCACTCGCCTTACCTGATTGAGGCTTGGCGGGAGATTTGGTCTCCGTTGCCAAATTATCCTTCCGCTTTGTTTGGAGGGATGTGTCTGGCGCACGCCTTGTCGACCTTTCCGGCCTAGGCTTACCTTCCTCTGCTCTGACGCGGGCGACAATCTCCTCAGCCTGTTCACCTTGTTGGACTAATTGCTTCCAGGTGCGGCTTTCAGCAACTCCTATTTGAGCAAGGAGTGAGGTTTGGAGATTGTGGCGGCATGTTTCTACCAGGGTGGCCTGGGTCATACCGCTTGGACACCGGAGTGCCACGTTCCGAAACCTTTCCACGAAAGATTTGACGGACTCCCCTTTTCGCTGTTTGGTAGCCAAAAGAGTGGGCATCGTGACTTCGGAGTCATCCTCGAAGAAGCGTGTTAAGAACAGCTTCTCCAAATCGCCCCAGTTCTTGATAGAACCTTCTGGGAGCTTCATAAACCATTCAAAGGCCAACCCTTTCAGGGTGCCGATGAACAGGCGCGCTAGGATGGCGTCATTATCTACTATATTCCCGGTTTGGGATTTGAAGTAGTAGATGTGCTGGTTGGGTGACCCCTTCCCATCAAAGGCTTGGAGAGTTGGAGCTTTGAACTTGGGCGGGTACGGAACCAAGTCCCATTCAGCCGGGTAGGGCCGGACTACTCCTGCTTCTTGGAGGTCTTTGCGATTGGCAAGGGCCTCGAGGCGTCGCTCCAGTTGATTCATTCTTTTAGCATGAGCCTTCCCCGGGTCTTGGTCGCCCTTTACTTGCGACGAGGACTTGGACGAGCCAGAAGTAGATCGCCGCGTCTCCTCAGAAGGTTCGGAAGATGAGCTTTCTCCCTTTCTCCCTTTGCCCTTTGACTTTTTAGGAGGGGACCTCCTCCTGTCTTCGAGCAGCTGTGCAATCGCCTGCTTGAGGGAGTTGATAGATTCCTGCTGAGAAAGAATCATATCCATTTGTGCCTTCTGGATCTGCTCTAAATGTTTAGCCGTCTCCTCAGGAGTGCCTGTCATGTAGGCAGAGGTCTCCTTCTCGACGGAAGAGTTCGAAGCCCTTGATTCCGCTACGGCGGAGTGAGAATCGTTAATGCCATGGGCTAAGGCATTATAGTCAATTGGGGGAATGGCCCCAGTCCGGGTGCGAGTGTGTCGGTACACTCCTTCCGGTTCAGAGTCAGACTCGTCAGAGCTGACTGCAGGTTGTTTTCTCTTGCTCCTGCTTGTCATATTCGCAGTGAGCTCCGGGTACTCAACGTCAGAGAAGGTTCTCCTTCTTTGGGAGCATCTTCTTTTAGCTGACGGGGGAATCAGGGTCAGCTGTCTGACTAAAGACTGCTGGTGCACGCCTGATCCGCAACGGCACTCAGAGAGCATATGGATGAGCCGTTGGCAGCAACATGACGAAGTGGCCTGATTGACACTTCTTTTCTTCGTCAAATAATCCCTCAAGTCCATGGGAGGGGGATTGAACAAGTTAGCCTCGCAACGTCGAAGACGGGAGGCATCCATATGCCGTACAGCCTGGACGCAGGCTTCAGGGACGCGGTTCTCGCGCCGCAGCTGTTCAGCGCGCGTCTGGCGTCTTTGTTACGACAAGACGCGCCTGTCGCGTTGCTGTTTGGTGTGTCGGGGCAGAGACACTTGAGAGAGTGGGCTACTGGGCCCCACGCCTATGGGCGCGTGCCTCTTGTGCTTGACGAGGCACAGAGGCTTCACCTTGGCGTTTGGTGAGTTGGTCCTCAGAGGACCTAACTGGAGGAATCTCGCGTTTGGGCCGCCAAACGCGGACTTCGCGGGGCGCGAGCAAGGCGCCAGTTTGTATGCTGCGTCAAGCCTCAGTCAGACAACCAGAGGTTCCAACTTGCAGCTGGCGCGCGCGTCTCCTCTGTCGACGCTCAGCGTTCCGGTTGCGTCGCGGAGGCGGAGAGAGACCAACAACATCCTGATGCTGAATATCAGGGATTTTAACCACGTGTGTCTCCTGAGAGACGCTGATGCGGGTGTTCTGTGCGACGCGGTTGGTCGCAAAGGCAGTTGTGCCTGGGGCCACGCGGGCCTTCTGAGAGGCGTCGGCCCGTGCACCTTGCTTGGCACAGTTGGCAGCAGGGGCGCCCGAGAGAGCCACAGATCGGGCTTCGGGGCCATTCCCTGTCGAGACCCGGCGGCAGACGCGGGTCTTTGGGCTCTTGGAGCCGGAAGAGAGAAACTCTTCGTACTTCGCCTGGTCGAACTCGACAATGAGCGATTCGACCATCTTCCCCTTACGGAGGACGTCATCCTGCGCCACGATTTGCTCGTCAGTGACAACTGTAGTCCCCAGCGGAGTCGCCATCTCTTGTACGCGCCGGAAAAAGGAGAAAGAAGGTCTTTACTGTAAAATTTTCCTTGAATCAGATGAAAAGATTACAACAAAAATAACTTTTCCTTCCAGTTACAAGGGAGGGAGGATGTTGAGTCTTGAATCCTCCCTTTGTTTAATGCTGGGTTCTTCGTGTGGCGGTGGAGAGTGAATCTTGTTCTCCGTTGACCGGATGACCGTCGGAATCGTCAGGGATCTTCTCTTCGGCTGGTAGAAAGAGTAGCACAGCTCTTGTCTACCAAAACTCTCAAAGAGAAGGTAGGCAAAGAGTAGCTTGTACGCAGCAAGCTTGACGAAGAGTTGAGCTCTCTCCTTTTTCTGCCGTGTCTGGTCGTCTGATTGCCGATCCTCTTATCACCAAATGCTTTTGATTGCTGATCGCCAATTGCCACTCTCCTCTTATCGTCCCCCCGACCTCATAGCAAACGAGTCTATTTATAGAGGTCCTAGGGGGTGAACGTGCCCTCCTAAAAATGCTCCACGATGAGGGGCTGACCTCCCCGCTATGTGGGCGGCGACTGGCCCCATAACCAGGGCGGTTATAACTGAGACGCGGGTATCAGCCCACGCGCCTTGATGCTGAGGCGCGGGTGTCGAGCCCACGCGCCTTGATGCTGAGGCGCGGGTGTCGAGCCCACGCGCCTTGATGCTGAGGCGCGGGTGTCGAGCCCACGCGCCTTGATGCTGAAACTCTGCCTTTTAATGGCTTGTCTATTAGTGATTTTTAGACAGCCTACAACAGGCTTGTGTTGATGTTGAACGCGATCTTGATTGAGGTTTGTGTTTGAAGAAAGAATACGACCTTCACGTTTGTTGATGAAATGCGAAGTTCGCATTTGAAGAAAGAACACGATCTTTACATTTATGAATGAAGCGCGAAACTTGCATTTGGGATTGAAACGCGACCTCCATGTTTGGTGAGGACTCTCGTTTGAGATTGAAACGCGACCTTCGCGTTTGACACTGTGCTCGTGTTTGAGGCTTTGCCATTAGTAATTTTTTTGGCAGCCTAGAGAACCCTCTAAAAGTGTTTGAAACTCCATAGTTAACTGGGAAGATTTTCAAAATACTTTGGACTTCATATTGACTTGGACCTTTGTGATTATACTGGCAATATTTTGAACTGTCCTAAGCTTGATCCTATCTAGATTTTTGTCTTCGTGATTGTACTGTTAAACTACTTGAAGCCCTAAGGGAAGATCATAGAAAATATCTAGAAATACAGTCTAAAACTTCTCTGAGATTTGATTTGTTTGTGGGTATACTGTTTGAACTGGTTGAGTCATTGATTTCTTTTGTCAGGTACTGTCAAACTATTGTAAAAGACACACACTGTTTTGAGAGAACATAACTCTCGTGTGAGATACAACTGTCGCGTTTTCTAACTTCTGAACGCGATCTTCATTTATGAAGGGGCGACCGTCATTTGGTTGTCACATTTAAAATGCGATGGTCGCTTGGAAGCTTTGAGACGCGATCCTCATTCAGAAATGCGATTTCTCAAGCACCGCATATTAAGCTCAGATTGAGCTCTGAGATTCGCGCCGCGAATCTCAACCATTGAATGGTCTAAAAAAGACCCAATGTCTTCAGAAGTCAAGCCACCTGACTTTCTTCAACTTCCAAACCCGCATCTTATAAAAGCTCCTAGCTTTCTTTAAAAGCTTTCAAAGCTTCAAGCTTTTCCATCTTCACCAAAGATTTCAAACCATTTCAATGGCTCCGAAGGGAAAGAGGCTCGCTTCGTCCAGTGCGAGTTCTGGAAGGACCGCAGCCGGCGGTGCTTCGCCACATGATGGCCGCCCGAGCAGGCCCAGCCTATACGGGTCTTCACCCTAACAACGACCCATCGGAGAGCCTCCTGAAAGATGGAGGCTCTCCCGCGCTGGATGCTCGATGCTAGTCAACAATAGGACCTGCCCCAACGACCGCCCGAGCAAGTCAACAGTCTACCTCGGGTCATACCCCGACGACCAACATAGTAACACAACTTCGAAGTTAGGGGCTTCTCCACTCAGATAACATTTGTAGGTTTCGGGGGGAGCGAACCCCATTTGGGAACTATATTGCAAATTTCCAAACACTTCAGAACCGAAATAGCTCCCCGAGCAGATGTAATAACAAGTCAAATCACAATCACAAACAAAGAAGATTCAAACAATGCTTTCATTAACAAATTCTCCGCTTTGTTATAGGGTTTTTTCGATTATATTCATCCACTTACAAGCATGGTTACAACTTAATGAGTGATACAAACTTGTTACATGTGTGTCCTTCCTGAGAGAAAAAAATCAGATACCCCCAATGACGTCCGGAAGATGGCCCCTGAACAAGCAATTCACCAGGACAAAAGGGCAAGGACTCTAAGAACTCACAAGAAGAACCCAGCAAGCGAGATCACTGCTCAAACCGTAGACTGATGCCTGCAAGACAAGGAGGATATCGATGGCAAGACTGTCACTCCGAAGATGAACTCAAGAGCAGGGGAAGCCAAAGCACGGGCATCCCATAAGAGCACAGACGACCGACTTTAGAGATCGAAACCGTCATCGAGCACCCTTATGCTCCCTACTTTATGTTCGCTGCAAGAAAGACGGTAACACATAGCTTCCAGCAACTACCGCCCTGATCTGATTGGAGACCAGACGAGCAGACCAGCCAGAAGTTAGTTCATTCGTCATCCTTCCTAACAGTCGGGCCTCGTCGTAAGAACCGATACCGCTTGATAAGCCTATCGCAAAAACTAATACCCCACGACAAACGAATTTCTGATAATCAAGAGTGCAACAACATTCTCTATTCTCTCATTCTCCTTTTTCCATCAGATGAAGAAAGAAGAAACATCACTGCACACAAGACAAGGCAGAATCTGAAAAGTGGAGGAGCATTCAGAAAGCAATGCAGATCTCCCCTTGAGCTCATATCCTATTTATAGAGAAAAAGCCCAAGTGCCAACCATTCAATATCTCAAATCCCAAAGGGATCAAAGCGCCACTCAATTAAGGACCCTACACGTGTCACAATGTGTGATACTTGGACCATCGCACCAGATATGTTGCACCTTCCTCGAATGTTGCACGCTTTGAGAAGCAACAATTGCTTAATTAATGCCACAGCGGATGGGATGTGCATTCGAGGCTCTGTCGGCCCATAGAGTCACACACGCCGCTATAAGACAAAATCGAAGAGATAGCAAATCGACTAAAGTCCAGGCCTAGAATTCCATTCTCTAGCTGCTCCCTTCTCTCTCAGAGAGTCCCTGGGAACCTATAGCCCCCGAAGGAGAGTTCCCGACCTCCTCAAAAGAGAAGGAAGTAGAGGGGGCATATGTAGTGGTCAGTTTTCGACCTCTTCGAGATTACACAACATGTCCATTCAGCATCAAACAGGCGAGCGACACGTGACCACTTCCAAAATCTCTGATCGGGAGTGTCCATTCGATTCAAACCTAATTAGAAGGAGGATATAGAATCAGTTGTGGGAATATCCATCTATAAGTCAAATTCTTATTTGAACTCGACAGTTATAGGTCGGAAACAGATTAAACGCATCAACAATTGGACGCAAGAAATCAAATAAATATGGGTTCTCACCCAATCAATTCAAACCTGGATGTTTAGCTCTAAACCATCTATGAGATAAGAGGTTAAGTATTTAAATAGAGCTGAACTCTGCAGGCTTATCCAACAGAGACAACCTGTATAAATAATAGATCTCTTCTAATGCGGAGAGGGACGACAGAGAATTAAGCTCAGAAACCTTAGCAAATCAGAGAATATCATTGTAATCGCCATTATTATAGGGAAATCTCTCTCTCTCTCTCTTTGTGATTTTCTCCCATTGGATTTTCACGTAATTCTCTGTGTTTGCGCTGTCGTTTCTTTGATTTGATTATGCTCACTCCATTATTTTGGTGCGTAGATAAATTCCTTAGGAAATTACCACTGCACTTTTGTTGAGAAAACTAATTGTTTTAAAAATTATTATAACCATGCGAAGAAGGTCAACGTGGAATAGAACAAAAATGATGTCATATGTCCATAAAAAACCTCAATAATTTTTAAAAGTTTAACATAATACTGAACGCCAATATTTTAGGAGGTTATTTATTCTTTTTTGGATGAGGGATTTAATTCAAAACTAAGAAATTGATGAAAGAGGTTTCTTGTAATTTATCCTTACCCAAAATAAATCTTGTTATGAAGCTAATATCTCTAAAATTTTATTGTAAGAATGAATAAAATTTCAAATTTGGCAAAATTATTAGTCAAAATCTTTTTAGAATATTTCAATTAGTGTTTTTATATAGTAGTATAGACTTATTGAAACAAATTGCTGAAAAATATATCATATTGTCTTGATGTCAACATTGCTTTCTCTAAGTAATTCATACAAGATATTTATTAATGGGAAAGTTTTGATTCATGACTCCATATTACATACAAATTTTCATCCCACTTTTACCTTGATCTTAGTCAAACTTATTATATGAGATCAACATTGTGATATCTAATTAATCCATACGAGATTCCTTTATAAGGGAAGTTTCAAATGATGACTATATATTCCATAATCCTCTCTTCGTACTCCTACTGTAAATTCCATTCACATTATAGAAATGCACATGTCTCCTATCTCATATCCATGAGATTATTTCTTTATAATGGAGAATGGAATTGAATCATTTCTATACCTCATCAAAATATTAACTTGCTGCTATATATAAATTGTATCAAAGTTATTTAAGGTCTTGAAGGATGCTCTACGAACAATGAATACTCCATTCTTGTGCTCCTCGAGGATGCATAGGGAATAACTTGCAGAATAAAAATCTTCAAAATCGATGAATTTTCCTCAGAGCTGTAGGTTTTGACTCAAATAGGTGTCAATGGTATCTATTATGAGCGGGTGTAATGTTGGGCCTGAGGGCCTTCTACGAGCAAAAAAGAAAAAAAATTCAACCTAGCATTCAGTAACAATTAAATAATAAATATCATAATCTTACACACACACACATATATATATATATATATATATATATATATATATATATATATATATATATATATATATATATATATATATATATATTCTTTTTTTCTCATAAAGTAAAAGATAAATGAGTTTTCTTTAATGAACTTTGTGTTAAACTATACAAAAAATATTTTATATGAGTTTGATTGACTATGGGAAAGTTTTAAAATATAGAATAATTGATATTTAGAATTTTGGAATAATATAAACGTTTATGTCTCATCATCAATACACATTCCTCTTCGTCTTATATTCTCATTGTTTTAAACTTAAAAATTTTCTTTTAATCACTTTTACCATTTTGAACATGCAGTAGAAGATTTACTATGAGAGAGTTTTAAAACATAGAAAAAAATGGTACTTAGTGTCAGAATAATATAAAATCTTATGTCCCTCATCAGCCCATATTCCTCTTCGTCTCATACTCTCATTGTTCTGAACTTAAGAAATAATCTTTTAATCAGTTTTACCATTATAAGTATGCAGTAGAAGTCCATGCAAAGATCCCTAATTGAAAATAACCCCCTCAAAATCAATTTTAAATGAATAACACCCTATATCTTCTATTTTTTATCAAACCGAGCGAAGCGAGGTTTCCCTCGTGACTCCCTCAACTTTGTTCGCCCGTCCCCAGAGAGAGAGAGAGAGCCGCCCTCTCTCCTCTTCCCCCTCCTATCTCTCCCCTCCTCCCTCACCTCTCCCTCCTCTCCCCCTTTTCTGCTCGGTTTCACCGCCAAACGGTAATCTAGTTAACCATTTCAAATGCAGTTTGGCAAATTAATCTTAATTCCAGCATATTAGCGGAAGTAGAAAAGATGTATAGGAAAGAGTGAAGTATTTAATACTGTGAGGCTCATCATATTCCTTTATCTTCTCATACTTACACTTACACAAAGGGGCTGTTTGGATTCAAGGAAGTGAGCGGAAGTAAGGAAGTGAGGAAGCGTCGTTTCTCAATTCTCTATTTATTCAAACACCAGGAAAAAAAATGAGAAAACTCTTTTTCTTTTCTCTTTTCTCTTTATACAATCATTTTCTCGCTTTCAGAATGTTACAGTTTATTTTGTGGTCATGTAACTCTCATTTATAATAAGTTATAATTCAAAATAGTGAATTTTGTGATCATTGTAAATCTCATTTGCATTCTAATTACAATCCAATTATTATTTTTCTTATTTAATTTTTATTTTAATATTATTTTGTGGTCAACTTTTTGTTCAATTTTTCCAGTTCTATGTTACCATTCAAGCACTAGAAAAAACATAACATTTTTCAAATCACACTTTTCAATAATATTTAAATATTGAAAAACTCACTAACTAATTCTGAAGTTCCAAATAGAATTATTAGTAGTTTCTTACTTTCACCCTTAACTAAACAGCCTTGAAAGAGAAATAATAAAAAAAATCATCCATTTTCAGCGAATCTTGGGTAGGGGTGGCCAATGGAGCGGGTCGACCCGCGTCGACCCGCCCCGCCCCGCCCTGTGCGACCCGTTGGAGTCGCACAGGGCGGGTTACGGGTCAACCCACACCCGCCCCGTTTAGGGGCGGGTCAGAACGGGTTGACCCGTCCTGTTTAAACGGGACGAATCGGATTCATCCCGTGACGAATCACGGGACGAATCGGGTCGGGGAAAATTTCCCCGACCCCCCTTCTCTATTTTTTGTTTAGTCCAATATTATTATACTACCATTATAGAGGAAAATTACTCTGCGGCCCCTAGATTCGATTTTAATTTTTTTTAAACCCTAAACGGCTCAAAAAAAAGCCGTTGCGGGTGAAAAAAAGGGTGCCACAATGGCTCAAAAATGAGCCGTTGTATCCCTTATAAAAAAAAAAACCCTAACCTCTATAAATACCCTCATTCACTTTCATCTCACTTCACCTCAACCCTCTCTCTTCTATTATAAATCAATCTTATTCTCTTACAATTACAAATCTCTCTACCAACTTTCAGTCTAGTCTAATGGAGCCCAACTGGAGTACTGGCAGTACCTCATCCGAAGCCAGTGGCGGTGGTAGCTCTTCATCAACACACAATCCTTCATCTGCCGCACCTTACACTGATGTTGGCGGTAGCTCATCGTCAACATGTGCCGCTTACCCACCATACAACTATGCTCCCCCAACATCTGCATTTGCTCCCTATCACAGTTCGTCAAGCTATGCAATTGACTACAGTGGTTTTGCACCATATACACATGCTGCATATACCAGTGATAGTGGTACAGGTCGGCATTCTATTTCCCTCCCTCCTCAATATTCCTCATATTCTCAACTTTTAAAGTCAACATCACCAATGCATGCACAATCTCTGGCTCCATTTTTTATTGAAACACAAGAACAACACGATACACAATCAACACAGCATGATACTATAGTTCCAGAAACACAACAACCAACTAGCACAAGCACAAGCACAAGCACAACCACTAAAATAAGAGCCAAAACTTCTCTAGTGTGAAACCATTTCGTAGAAAAAGTTGTTGAAGGTAGAAGAAAGGCAAAATGTAAGTACTGTCATCAACTATTTGATCATAAAGAAGGATACGGTACAGGTGTTCTTAATAAACACTATGAAAAAAAGCATGCTAAAAGTCACGGTTTACCACCACAACAAGCACAAATATTAGCTGATTCAGGCACACTCTCCACTTGGAGATATAAGCCTGAAATAAATAAACATAAGTTAGCTGAATTTATTGTTCGAGCAGAACTTCCATTTTCTTTTACTGAATCAGATGTATTAGTTAATTATCTTAAACCTGTTTTTGCTCCTGATTATAAGAGAATTAGCAGACAAACTGTAACTAGAGAAATTGAAGATTTATTTGTAAATAGAAAAATATTTTGAAGGCTCTTTTTACTAGTGATGCTAGAAAAATTTCATTAACTTCCGAGATATGGGAAGCTCTTAATCTTATTCATTATTTATGTGTTACTGCTCACTTTATTGATGATAACTGGATTTTACAAAAACGTATTTTATCATTTTCTAAATTTTCTGAGAAACATTCTGCTACAAATGTAGCAAATTCAATTTTTCTTACTTGTAGAAATTATGGTATAGAAAATAAAATATTTTCTATTTCTTTTGATAATGCAAGTGAAAATACTGCTTCAATAAGACAATTGAAAACGGTATTAGATCTGATTTTAAACGGTAAACTTTTTCATGTTAGACGTGTTTGCCATATATTGAATTTATGTGTACAAGATGGTCTAAAAATCTTAGACAAATATATTTATAAAGTTAAAGAAATTATTTTACATATAAAACAGTGAACCTAGGAGACAATTTTTTAAAAGTTATTGCCGACAACGTAGACTGAAGGAAAAACTACTCCAAGCAGATGTGAAAACTCGTTGGAATTCAAGCTACTATATGATTAAAGATTGCCTTCCTTTTAAACAAGCAATTCAATTTTTTACAATAAATGAATGTTCATCTTTTTATATTAGCGATGAAGAGTGAAAATTATATGAAAATTTTTGTACTTTTCTAGAAAAATTTGACACTGCCACAAAAGCACTTTCTGGTACATATTATCCCACATGTAACTTAGTTTTTTATAATCTTAATGAAATTGCTCAAGTATTTACTGCATACAGAGATGATGACAGTCTTGAAGAGGCTATACATGATATGGAAGAAAAATTTCGAAAATATTTTGAAAATATGCCTTTTTTATTTTACTTAGCTGCAATTATGGATCCTAAAATTAAAATAGATAATTTAAAACTTTTATTAACCAATTTTATTTTATGTTTAAATTATGAAGAAGATGTAGATAAATTACTTTTAGAAATTAGATCTCTTTTAGAAGAAATGTACTCATTGTACAGAGATGAGTTATTTCCCCTTCTTCTTCTTAATTTAGGGCACCTACACCATCACAAACTTTTTCTACTAGTCTAGGTAAAAGATTATCTAATTTTAAAAGTTTACTTTCCTCTAATACTAGAAAGAAACACTCTTCAGGAGCAGGTTCATTTGATAAACTTAATTTATATTTGAACACAATGCTTGCTGAAATAAATGAAAATGATGATGAACCATGAGAAACATTTGATGTTTTGTCATGGTGGAAAGAACAGAGAAAACAATTTCCTATTCTTTCTACCATGGCCCGAGATATACTGACACCTCCGGCCTCTACAGTAGCGTCCGAGAGCGCTTTTTCTGCAGGTGGTAGAGTTTTGACACCCTGGAGGAGCAGGCTGACGCCGAAACACTTGGAGATGTCTGTTTGCTTAAAGGACTGGTTCGATGCAGAAAGACGCACACAAGGAAAAGCTATTTTAGATGAAGAATTTGAACAGGACGATGATGACGAGCCACCGGAGTTTTTTATGTACATTGTATGAGATGAGCACCAGAGTTTTTTATGTATATTATACGAGATGGGTTTTATGTTCATTATATGTGATGAGCAGATTGGTATATGATTTTTTCATATTAATAAAATAATTTACCTTACAAAAAAACTTGTAATTAGTGAATATCAATTCTATTTTTTTTATAATTTTAGACATTTTTTTCAATTTTTTCCTTTTTTTTACCATTTTTTCTTAATTTCTTTATAACTTTAAATTTAAAAATTTAAGAAATTTCGAATTAAAAAAAAATTAAAAATTGCCGAGACGGGTCCAACCCGTCTCGACGAATCGATAACGTAGATTTTCAACCCGTCTCGTCACGAGACGGGTCCAACCAGTCTCGTTACGGATTCGTTGGGCTTTGGCCACCCCTAATCTTGGGCCAAGCCACGATTAAATATACCGACTCAATGTCTTGACAATGATTGAGAAATAAGAAATAAATAAAATTGTAAATCCTTATTCCCCAAACTGCTATATCTCAAAAGGAGATGTATCTAAAGAAGAAATGAGAGGAAAAAGGAAAAAAAAAGAATTCCTCACATCCCTTACCATCATCACCATCCTCATGAGTGCACCCTCCCCATTTCCAAGTTCCATTTTTTCTGCAACATAGGCAAGAGGACAGGGTAAAGGCAGATAGGTGTCAGAAGAACAGCAACGCAAACCCCCATCACACCTCACCCCCTTCCTTCCCCTTCCCTCAAACCCAAATATCAGACACAACATTTACAACAGATTCTTGATTTTGATCGGACCCATCAAAAGAACGAGGGAAAATAGAAAAAAAGGGAAAAAAAAAATGAAGCCCGTTCACCCCCCAACAACAGCATCACAAGAATCCGCCGCCTCCTCGTCATCGTCGTCGCGGCCGCCGTTGTCGTCATCGACCCTCGCATCCGTCCCCTCCGCCGCCCCCTCCGGCGCCTCCGCCGCCGCCCCCGACGACCCCTCCGCAGCGTCCCCCTCTCCCTCCACCTCGTTCGGCGGCAGCCTCGAGTCCGTCTCCGTGGACCGCCGCAGCGGCGGCCACTCCGTCGTGTGCCGGTGGACCGTCGACCACTTCCCCCGCGTCAAGGCCCGCGCCCTCTGGTCCCGCTACTTCGAGGTTGGGGGCTACGATTGCCGCCTCCTCGTCTACCCCAAAGGAGACTCTCAGGCTCTCCCCGGTTACTTCTCCATCTACCTCCAGATCGTCGACCCGCGGGGCTCCTCCTCCTCCAACTCCAAATGGGACTGCTTCGCCAGCTACCGCCTCTCCGTCCTCAACCACGCTGACGACTCCAAGTCCGTCTCTCGCGACTCATGGCACCGCTTCTCATCCAAGAAGAAGTCCCATGGATGGTGCGACTTCACTCCGTCCTCCACCATCCTCGATCCCAAGGCCGGATTCCTCACCCCAAACACCGAATCCGTCGTCATCACTGCTGACATTCTCATCCTCAACGAATCGGTCTCATTCTCAAGGGATAACGGCAATGAGGCCGCACTGCAGCCCGTGCCGGATGTGTTGAGTGGAAAGTTTACATGGAAAGTTCACAATTTTAGCGTTTTTAGGGAGATGATCAAGACTCAGAAGATCATGAGCCCCGTTTTCCCGGCCGGGGAGTGTAATTTGAGGATCAGTGTGTATCAGAGCTCGGTGGGAGGGGTGGATCACTTGTCCATGTGCTTGGAGAGCAAGGACACGGAGAAAACCCTAATCCCGGACAGGAGCTGCTGGTGCTTGTTCCGCATGTCGGTGTTGAACCAGAAGCAGGGGCTAAATCATGTGCACCGGGATTCTTATGGGCGGTTTGCGGCGGATAATAAGGGTGGGGATAATACTAGCCTTGGGTGGAATGATTATATGAGGATGTCGGACTTTATTGGGGCAGAGGCCGGGTATTTGGTGGATGACACGGTGGTGTTTAGCACTTCATTCCATGTGATCAAGGAGTCGAACAGTTTTACGAAGAATGCTGGGGCCGTGATGGGGGGAAGGGGGCCGGCGAGGAAGTCGGATGGGCACTTTGGGAAGTTTACTTGGAGGATTGAGAATTTCACACGGCTCAAGGATATTCTCAAGAAGAGGAAGATCACAGGGCTTTGCGTCAAGAGCCGGAGGTTCCAGATTGGCAATAGGGATTGCCGCCTTATTGTTTATCCGAGGGGTAAGTATGATTATCTTTGTTGCATGTAGACTTTGAGTTACTTTTGTCAATGTTAAGAAGAAAGAGGAGGGGCTTAACATTTTACAGCATTCTATTATGCCTGTTGTTTGGTTGAATAGAGAGTATGGCCATTCTGTCTGTTTATTTCATGCACCAATGGAAGTACATTTTCAATTGCCCGGTATAGAAAACATTGAGTTTGTTTTTTCTCACACTTTTTTAGTAACTTGACAATGGACATTAATTTCTTGGCTAATTTTCAGTTGAAGTAGAACAGAATTGACACGTAGCTTGAAAGCCCTAAAGAATTCTATGTACAACTTGAATTTGATGGCTTGCTCAACTAATATACCAAATTTATCAATGGAGTGCTAATGAGGTGAGCTAGTATGCTCAATTCTTTAGCATATTTAATAGACAAGGAACCAGATTTTGTACCTTAGAATAAAATTGATTTTGCTTTCCCTTCCATTCCGTCATTTGCCAAACAAGGAAACGAGTTATTTCATTCCTTCCAAGTAAATTTAAACCACCAGAATGGTGAGTATATTGACAGCCTCTAAAATTTACCTAATGATGGTGATTGATAAGGTCAGGCACTTAGGAAACAACTAATGCTAGCATTTAGGGACTTCTTTTAATATAAAAATAATTTTGTTATGATTGGCAGCTGCATCTCTTTAACATTGCTTCATCAACTAGTTGGCTTTTATGACTATGTGCTTATAGCAGCATTTAGTTGAGAGGAATAGTGAAGGGGTAGGGAAGTGACTAAATAAATTGCTTTCCCTGGTTTTTGGTACCTCAAAAATTTTCCCACGTTGAGGCAGTGGAAACGGGCTAGGAAAATATCACATTTCTTGTCATCTTTCTTATTCTCTTCCTATGATACCAAACACAGCTTGACTTCTTGAACTTACTTAATTAGGGGCTTTTTTGTGTGTGTATTTAGTAAACTGATTGAATTACTCCGTGGTGTTTCTATTTTCGTGTTGATGGGCACCAGGGCAGTCTCAACCGCCGTGCCACCTCTCTGTGTTTCTTGAAGTCACTGATTCCCGAAACACTACCAGTGATTGGAGTTGCTTTGTGAGCCATCGGCTGTCAGTAGCAAATCAGAAAATGGAGGAAAAGTCAGTTACCAAAGAATCACAGAACCGTTACTCCAAGGCTGCAAAGGATTGGGGTTGGCGTGAGTTTGTGACTCTAACGAGCCTCTTTGATCAGGACTCTGGCTTTCTTGTTCAGGACACTGTTGTGTTCTCCGCAGAGGTTCTTATATTGAAGGAAACTTCAATAATGCAAGAATTTGGGGACGAAGACACTGATTTATCTGGTGCTAGTTCAGGTCCTCAGATAGATGCCATTTGGCAGAGAGGGTCATTTACTTGGAGGGTGGAGAACTTTTTATCCTTCAAGGAGATCATGGAAACTCGAAAAATCTTTAGCAAATTCTTTCAAGCTGGTGGTTGTGAGCTGCGAATAGGTATGAATAGGTTTTGCACAACAATTTGTTTCTAATGTGTTATTGCTTATGTTCTTTACTCTATGCAAGAAATTGATTCTCACAATAACGCAGGTGTCTATGAGTCATTTGACACTATATGTATATACTTGGAGAGTGATCAGTCATCTGGAAGTGATCCTGATAAGAATTTCTGGGTCCGCTATAGAATGGCTGTGGTTAACCAAAAGAATCCCTCAAAAACTGTGTGGAAGGAGTCTTCCATCTGTACAAAAACGTGGAACAATTCGGTTCTCCAGTTTATGAAGGTCTCAGATATGCTGGAGACAGATGCAGGGTTTCTTGTTCGTGACACTGTAATATTCATTTGTGAGATCATAGATTGCTGCCCCTGGTTTGAATTTTCTGATTTAGAGGTGAGACTCAATGGCAGAATATTATCTATATATTTTGATAGGTTGAGATTGTTTGTGATTATTTCTTTTGCTATTAGTAATATTGTGGTGGTTTACTTTCTCCAACCACGACATGCATGCTGCTTATCAGAACTATGGTCATTTCCTTTTGTCCTCTTATCATTCATTCTATGTAAAAGCAACTAGGATAACATAGAAGATGATAAGAAGCTGTTTGCTAATCCACTCTTTGACTGGCTTTTCTGGTGGATCGACATCTAGATGTTAATTTATGTGAAAATTAAATGTTAATGCTCGGGGAGATTTGATTATTGGGTTCACAGTGACGAAGATATTTGTGGTCTTGAAGTCAATAATCCTTTGCATTAATTGCTCTAACTGGTTAATTGCTTCCTCAATACTATGGTTTTCATATATCTTGCTCAAAGTTTGCTGCTTTGACATTTTTACTGTATTATCGCACATTACCTGGTGTTGTCTGTTACCATCATATTGCTTGCTGTCTTTGAGTCATGCAGTCAAAAAGTGGCAGTTTTCAATGCTGAGTCAGAAGCAGCCAGCATGGAGTTTAGAGAATATCAACATTTTGTCACGCATATGTGCTTAGTCCCTTCCTTACAAGTAGTTTATCTGAAAACGAGAGCAAGGTATTCCACAATTTATAGGGACAATCATCAGACACGGGTTAGCAACATTCATCACATATTAATTATAAAAATTTAATACAATAAAATAAGTATGGTGATAACGAGAACATACAATGGTTGGTACTTTGTTAATTAAGCAATTGTTTGATAAGTGAGAATTGGTTTTTCAGTCATGCAGAGGATAATTCCTAGAGTGATGTTGAAAGCCTGTTTCTACTTAAAAGTTCATATTTGCATATATGAGGTTCTGATATTAAAGTGACCACCCTACAATATATTGAGATAGGGTGCACATTGTCTACTTAGTTCAATGTTAACTGAGTTTAGTTTCAGCTTTGTAGTTCCTACAGAGTATCTAGAACTTTACATATCCTCGATATGAATCAAAGCCCTTTTTTAATTGCTATCTGATAAGGTGGCACCTGTTGGTCCCTAGCGGGGGTTGGGGTTGGGGGGGGGGGGTGAATAGGGACATAACTAAATATATGGCTAATCAGAACTAATTACAAAACTATATGCTGCTGGCAGGATCAAAGATAGTAGGATAAATCTCTTGCAAGATCAGAACACTTAGAGAAAAACATCAACAATAAGCTGACAAGATCAAAACTGCACTGACACAATAGTAAGATAAGTTGCTGGCAGGATCAAATTACTTAGAAAATAACTGCAGTAGTATTATTCCTGGCAGGATCAAAAACCAGGCTGGCACAATGTAGGATAAGTTGCTGGCAAGATCAATATACTTACAATTTTTTTAGCAAAACAGCAGCAATAGTATAATCACAGTAACACTAACAAGATAAAAAGCAAGAGAGAGAAACACGATGATTTTAGGGTGGTTCGGGAAATCCCCCTACGTCCACCACCTAGAAGCATATTCTCTAGGATTTCAAAATCTATTAATAACTTCTCCTTTCAAAATTTACCAATAGCCTCTCCCCGAAGTAAGGATTACACCGTCAAGACTCTCCTCGAACTTGGGCTTTCTCTTTTCTCCCAAAGATGTATACAACCACTAACGTTCTCCCCGGAGTTGGTCTTTTCTCCTTTTCCGAAAGGGTACACAAAAAGTTCACAATAGTAGTTTGTTCTCTAAAACAAGAGTGAGAACCGATTAGTACAATTACTCAAATCAAATAAAGATATACACAATGAGGCTCTATGTAATCAAAGAGTAATACATAATTATCTTCAATAAAATTTGGCACAAACTGTCGAGAATCAAAAATAATTGAAAATTTAAGACCTTGATTCTTTAATCACTAGAGAATTAAATGGAGTGATTGAAAATTTGAGCTTTGAACAAATTGATTTGAATCTGAGAATTGTATCTCAAGACTGGCACAATAATATATATAATTTTGTAAGAAGAATGTAAATAATAGAAAACTTGAAACCAAAATTCTCCTACGAAGAAATTGTAGAATAACAAGTGGTTGATAAGAGTTGATGAAGATCACTTTTTGAGAAGAGGAGAAGGTGAAGAAATTGATGAAATTGGGTAGCTCAATAACTTCTCTTAAAGATATAGAATGTGAAAATTTAAGCTCAGAATTTCTGCGTATTCAAGTTTTTTGCTTTCTCAGAAATGCAGTTTGTATATAAAGGCTGGGGCTTCTCTTCTTCAAATTATTCCCGTTAGAGAGAGGGAAAGATAGCATTTAATGCTTGCGGCCGTAGAGATTTTCTCAGCAATAAATGAGCTTGCTGCAACAGAGAGTGGAGAAGAGATATTGTAGAGATTGTAGTGAAGAGAATAGAGAGAAAGAGAGAAGAGTGCTTCTTTTCAAACAAGAAATTCAAATCTCAAAGCCAATGTCTGCAAAAGGGTGCGGTGGGCTGCTGTTGAGTGTGGCAGCAAAAGAGGGCTGTTGACCATTGAGGTGTGACATACAGAGAGAACGGTCAACAAAGGGTGGAATTGAATAACCCAAATGATTCAACAAGTGTGACATTTTCTGGTGTGCAACAGCTCAGATCTCCCTCTCCCCCCCTCTCTCTCTGTTGTCAAAGTACACATCCACTTGGTGATATGAGGAGACAAGATAGACACTAGGGGACATGTCGTGATTTACTTTAAAAGTGAAGAGACTTTGTACGATCTGATCACATCAAGAAAAGAGACTCACAAGATTGAATACTTAAAGAGAGTTGTGAAATGATAAAGTACTGATGTCTCTGGGACAAGTGAGGATATAGTTCTGGTAGAATAAGATTATGCCAAGCACAATTTGAGCTGATAGAATGGGATTTTGCCAAGCAGATATCTGCCGGTAAAAATAACATTCTGTCACAACAATCTCAAGGAATAAGAAGGTGCTAATAGTCTCTATTGTGCTAATTTTGAAGATAATTAAAAATTACTTTTGATTATTTACAGAATTTCAATTTGTGAAAGTGGAACCTCGATTCTTTTGCTTCAAGTTGCTCTTGCATAGTTTGATTTAACTTGACTTGGCTTGGTTGTTTGAAGCTGATTTTCCTTTCAACCTCCATTTTGATGTAGCAATTATAGATTAGTCCATCCAACCTCTAATTGATGTTTTATCCGGCAATGAGACAAACACTACTAACCAAATACATTAGTAGTCTAATTGATGTTTTATCCGGCAATGAGACAAACACTACTAAACAAATACATTAGTAGCTTAATTTATAGGTTAATACATCACTAAAATCTTTTGGTTTACAGCACCTAAGTTTACTGGTGCAAAGGAAACTATTGTCTTTGACTGCCTATCTATAAAACTTTCCTGGTTCTTCATAAGTTCTGCTGCTCTTTGTTTTCTTTCCATGAGTAACCACTATGGAAAAGTAGAAAGCCTTCACAAAAACAGCTTATAGTGAAAAACTAGTTTTTGAAAAGTAGAAACTCTTTTATCTTTTTTTAGAAACACATCAGTACGAATTCTATGCACCATAAACTTCTTGAGTTACATTTTATTAAGATCATTGGAAGCCCCGTTCCTCTATTTCATCTATCTTATTAAGGTATTAGTGGAGTAGTGTGATTGCAGTGATTATTTTCCTGCCAACAACAACTGTAAATAACTGATGTATGATTGCCTTTGGAAATCTTCACTTTTATTTTTCCTGCTGCCTCTTACTTTGTCCCACCAGACATCTCTCTCTTTGGGAGTTTGATTCTGCCTCTTCTTTGATGTGTGACTGTTATTCTCCAGTTAGACTTACTAATAGAAGTTGTATTTATAAATAATTTTTATAGTTTGAAGAAACATGAAAAAAGGAAAATAGATGCCAATGAAGAGCTCCTGGCTTCCTATAATACTGTATCACTGAATTGCGATACATTATGTACATTTACTTGCTTTGCAAACATTTTTGAATGTTGTTCCTTCAAAATCATTAAAAAAAAGCTAATTGTTCTGGGTTCAAAATCACACATGTGCATGCCAGCTTTGGCTGGTAGGGCGACCAAAATTAGGGAGTGTATTTGTTTGAATATCATGCATTGGTCTTACCTGAAGAACTAATATATTTTGAAGGAAAATAAAATTTGAGAAGTCCTAAAAAATAAAATAAATATATAAAAGAATACATTTTTTTCTGATTTGATTGATCATTAATCTGCATGACTGGATTCCATGTTTTGTTGCCAATTTGTGTTTCTTATGGTAAGGCGTGTAAAAAGTAAGAAAATATAAGCGTGAAGTTACAATTCAATTGCGTGCGCGCATCTTATGCATTTTGATTGAAGTCCTCTTAAAATTTCTCATTTATCTCAAGCATGTCAAAATTGGCACCATGTCTGTGGCAAGAACAAACCCTTTACTCCTTTTGTGCTTATCTATGGCTTATCATGTACATGTATGAAGCATATTAGACGGAAAAAGTGAACAATAGCTTCCAGAAGTAAATTTCCATAGTATTCTTCTGTCGGGTACTTTATCTCAAGCATGTCAAGATTCCTTATGCTTTGGATATGGGTGCAAGTAACTTCTTTGAAAGAACCTCATTTTCTTCTTAAAGATATTTTACATTAATCATTGATTCTTTTTACTGAGTAATAAGATGTCTTATGCTTTCTTAATTAAATATTTAAGACTCTCTCTCTCTCTCTCTCTCTCTCTCTCACACACACACACACACACACACACACACACACACACACCCGCGCGCGCGCCAGCAACTGCACACACACACACACACACATGTACGCGCAAAAAAAAGTCTTTGTCTTAAGTTGTTTAGCTGGTTCTTCTATTGACTCAGACTTATTGCAGTTTTGTCCAAAACCATATCTACTGGGTCTGATACTTGTACAAAGAGTTTGAAATCTTCACTATCTGGAATGTTACTTCACCAATGAGGTGGAACCTTATGCTGTCAAACTGTTATTTTAGTGAAAGCACCTCCTTGGGAAGCGATTTAATATTTCATAACAAAATTTTGACACTTTTTTGTTGGCAAAAATTCATATCATGGAGCAGAAAAGTTAAAATGTTATGATGAGACATTGCTTTTTGAGGTTGCTTCTGAATAAGGTCAGGTCATTGTGAATGGCACCTTGTGTTCATGTCAAAGAGGATGCTAATGAATTGAGGGATTCTCCTCATATGAAGGAGTAGATCACAATAGCTGTACTGCAGTCGTCCTTCTCTTACCCTGTCAAATGCAGTTCATTGGTAGATCAATTGCTATCAATATTTCTAAATAAGAAGAAGATAGAATCATGTTTTATCAGATGTTTCTATTTATGGTCAAGCCTTGTCTGTTTATCCCAATGGATCGTCAAATTGTGAAGTAGTAGAATTTTGATTGCCAAAGAGACCTTAACTATGGTTACATTTTATCTAGAAATTCGGGTATCGTAGAGCTGCCTTCCTGCTGCTTGAGAAGCAAAAAACTGACATTAATAATAATACCATACAGAAACCATGCACATGGTCTTGTAAGGAAACAACAAAACCTGATGATGGCTCTTTTGAGTCTTTAAAGAGCCTACATATTTTTTGTACACTGTTCTATTAAACCGTTGACAAACTTATTTCTTTGATTAGTACTTTTCTGTTAAAACTAATTAACAAGGGAAAATAAATTGTGTCCATCATGTATCCGTAGGTGAGGTTAGGATTGGTGTTTGAGTATATCCTAGTTCTAGCCTAAGCCATTAGCAGATCATTAAGCTGTAGAGTTCTGATTGCTGGAATCAGTTTGGATATCAAAATCACGTTTTTTACCTACAGCAGGAGGAAATATTGAAAACTCATAGCTAATAACAACTGTGCGCATGATCTGCTATGACTTCAATTAAGACAAGCACAGCTCATTCAGATCTTATAAACAGCTGATGAATATCTTGGACATGCGTTTAATTCCCATTTAACCTGTTGTACAAGTTACTTATTCAGATCTCCAGTAGATTATGAAATTGATAGCATTGCAAACCAGCATTATGGCAATGTGGTCATTATATTGGGACAATTGAGCTCTGCACACATTTTATTGTTTTTTGTACCGTTATAAATGGTTCTCTTTTTGCTGGCGTGGGCGTTTTTTTGTGTGACATTGGTGTTGTGAAGATCAAGAAGAAATATTGCATATATGGTTTTTACGGGTTTTCAAGTACTCATGAACCTTTTATTGGAAAACATACAATTTAAAAGGCTTAACCCGTCCAGACTGATAGGTCTGCTCTCATTTCTTTACACACCTTAGTCGATGGTGGCTCGTTCAATTACCTCTGAGGCTACAACTTGTCGCCAATTGAATGTTCAAGGTGGAAACCACATGAACTTTGTCTCCCATTTTTGGGAATAATGAGTAAAGTATCCTTCCAACCTAAGACTATCAGCTTATGTTATAATAAAGAGTGAAATAGAAAGAACATAAGGCTTGCCATCTTTTATGCAGCTGTTCTGTACTCCTTCAGTGTTCTAGATGTTTCTTATTAGCAAATCTGAATGCCTTTGACATGAATTATATGATCAGCTGGGAAATAATAACCATCATGGGACCTACAAATTAGTCCTCTTATTTCCATGTGCTTTAAATAAATCAGGTTAAACATTCCTGGTCCTGCAGGAAACCACGTAATCTGCTTATCTCTATCTTGCTCTGGTTATGTGAAGCACAGACACACGACACAGATACAACACGACATGGACACGAAGACATGACAAATCCTTAAAATAGGATACTGGGATACACTGATATGACAATGTTTATGTCTGTAACTATATGTAACATACATCAAAACCTGTAGTGATTAAGTTGTATTCTATTAAAAGTAACGTGTAAACAAAACAAAATATTATGATTTACATCCATATCTTATAATACAATAACAAAACAAAAAAAAATGGAAAAAATCTATTTAACGCGTTCCCTAGTTGGAGAGGCGTTTAGATTCTACTAACATAGTAATATGCTTAATTTTCATATTTGTTTTAAGTGACACTTATTTTCTAGGTGTCCCAAATTTGATCTTTAGACTCCATTTAAAGCTGACACAGCCATGACACACAATTTTATATTTTTTTAAAGACTTGACATGACTTTTGGAGTGTTTGATACGTGTCGGGCTAGTGTCTTGCAAGTGTCAGTGTTCGACACGGACACCACACCACTTTCAAGTGTACGTGCTTCATAGCTCCGGTCCATGTCCCATTTTAAGCTTTGCTTGGTTGCATGATTTTTTTTATGAGATTTCACTTTCACTTGGATTATTCTTTTTAAGTTATTGCTCAGTTTTAGTTGGTTCTATTCTTTATAAGTTATTACTTGGTTCACCTTACACAATATTTTGCACTGGTATTGGTTTCTGATTTTTGGAACATTTTCTCACATATTTGGGTTTCTGCATACCCCTTGTAAGTTTTGGCCTCAGAGGATGACCAGGATGCATTGTCGACAGACCCTGATGAACTTATTGATTCTGAAGACAGTGAAGGTATTAGTGGAGATGAGGAGGATATGTTCCGCAATCTTCTATCACGAGCAGGTTTTCATCTTACATATGGCGATAACCCTTCTCAACCGCAAGTTACTTTAAGGGAGAAACTTCTGATGGATGCTGGAGCGATTGCTGGATTCCTTACTGGTCTGCGTGTCTATCTTGATGACCCTGCAAAAGTGAAACGCTTGCTTCTTCCCACTAAATTATCCGGGATCAATGGGAGCAAAAAAGATGCCACAAAGGGTGATGCGAATTCACCAAGCCTAATGAACTTATTGATGGGCGTTAAAGTTTTACAACAAGCAATCATTGATTTACTTCTGGATATAATGGTAGAGTGTTGCCAACCTTCAGAGGCAAGGACTGGTTATGAATCTTCTGATACCAGCTCAAAGCTTTCTCCTGATTCTAATGGAGCTAGTACTCCATCAGAACGCAGTGGAGATGGTGAAGTAGCAGAGTATGCACAATTTCGTGTGTATCAGAGATTGGAATGTGAAGCAGATGAAATATCTCAATCTCATGCAGTTCAAAGCTCAGACCTGAGAACAAATAGAATACCTGGCAAGATCAATCCTGAACAGGCCATTTGTCCTCCGGAGACATCTGCTACGGATCTGCCTCCAGATGATAGCTTCATTCGAGCCCCCAAGGTAGTTGGCTTATTTAAAATCCTAGATATAAGTTTCCTGTAGTGTAATTTCTGACTGTTAACTGATGGTAGGCCATTTTTCCATCAGACAAAATGGCCAGAACAATCTGAGGAGCTATTAGGATTAATAGTTAATTCATTGAGAGCCCTTGATAGTGCCGTGCCTCAAGGATGCCCTGAGCCGAGAAGGAGGCCTCATTCAGTCCAAAAAATTTCCCTTGTCCTGGATAAAGCTCCCAGACATCTTCAACCAGATTTAATAGCCCTGGTGCCTAAACTGGTTGACCATTCAGAGCATCCGCTTGCTGCTTGTGCACTTCTGGATCGCCTTCAGAAACCAGATGCTGAACCATCCCTACGGTTACCGGTATGATAAATAAAGCCTTCTCATGCATTTTGCATGCATGTATTTGACTAAAATGATCTACATTAAATAACTAAGTGATTGTGGTAGCTCTTGAAATTTCAAATGATTTACTTGGTTGGATTTACAGTAATGTATACTGCTTAGTTAATATTTTATCTCCATGCAGGTTTTCGGTGCTCTGAGTCAGCTGGATTTTGGCAGTGAGGTGTGGGAACGCGTGTTATTACAAGCTTTTGAACTTCTGACAGAATCTAATGATGAACCTCTTGTAGCAGCCATGACTTTTGTTTTCAAAGCTGCATCACAATGCCATCATCTTCCCCAAGCTGTATGCTTGCATGCATCTCTGAACTTATATTCTTTTCTTTTTATCTTTTAATCGCCGTCTCTGTTCTTGCAGCCTTTACTTCCTTTTCTTATACATCCTTTTTATTTCTTCTCTTGTAGGTCAGAGCTATCCGTTCAAAGTTGAAAAGCCTGGGTGCTGAAGTTCCACAGTGCGTGTTGGATGTTTTAACAGATACTGTACATACTTGGGGAGATGTGGCTAAAGCTATTTTAAGGGACATTGATTCTGACTGTGAGCTAGATGGAAATTGCATGACATCACCTTGTGGTATCTTTTCTTGTGGAGTAAATGGGTTATCTGCTGAAGAAATGTATGCGGGGCAGGAACAGGTTGTGGATCGTTGCCATCATCTGTCAGATGTCTACATCTTGATAGAGATGTTATCCATACCGGTCCTATTTGTTGATGTGTCACAAGTTTTTGAACGAGCTATAGTGCGAGGTGCCATTGGGCTAAGATCAGTAGCCATGGTCTTGGAAAGGCGCCACTCTAGAAGATTAGCTGGTAAGTCTAGGCCTGTTGTGGATGATTCACAGGACAAACAAGTCCTGGTGGGGCAAAATGAATCGTTGCCCATTCAAGAGGATGATTTTACACCAGTTCTTTCTCTTGGTGAACTGTTATCTCTCTCCAGGGACACCATAGTTCAGGATTTTGTGAGAATGCTATATGCTATTATGTATAAAATTTATTCAGAGGAGCAGCATCGAATTAGGATGTTGAAGGTGCTTGTTGACCGTGCAACAAGTACTTTAGATAATTGTCGAGCGGCTGATATAGATATGGATGTTTTAGTGTTTCTGGTAAGAGAGGAAGATGGGATTGCCAGACCAGTTCTAAACATGATGCGGGAAGTAGTTGAGCTTGCTCAAGTTGATCGTGCTACTCTTTGGCACCAATTATGTTCTATTGAGGATGACAATATTCATTCTCGAGAGGAAAGGCAAGCAGAACTTTCCAATTTGGCACGTGAAAAAACTGTTTTGACCCAAAGGTTAAGTGAGTCAGAGGAATCTACAAGCCGTCTTAAGGTACCTTGCCTCTTTTTTGGTTTCTCCACGTTACTTAGCCAGGTGATTTGATACTTCAATTTAAATCTTTTTTGAGTGACACTTCATATCTTTATTCTGAATGGCAGTCTGAACTGAAGGCAGAAGTGGAACGTTCTGCCAGAGAGAAGAAAGATCTCTGTGAGCAAATACTTGAGGTAGAAAATCAACTTGAGTGGATGCGCTCAGAAAAGGATGAGGAAATTAGAAAGCTTTCTGCTGATCGGAAAGCTCTTCAGGATCGTCTTCATGATGCTGAAACACAGCTTTCTCAATTGAAATCTCGGAAGCGTGATGAATTGAAGGTAACTTAAGCATACTCTAGAAGACAAAATAAAACATCTCCCTTTCTAGAATCTTGCATTTTGTATTGCAGAAAAATCTTTGGTTATTTGTTTGAGTAGTTAATGATTGTTATCCAAATGGGTGAATAGAAGCCTTTTGGATGGCACATAGTAATGCACATGCCTTCTATAGCTTTACATTTATTCAAGATCTATTTTGAACATGTAAAATTAGCTGCTGCACTTTCTGATCTGTTCCATTTATTAGTCTTACAACCTAGATATTTTTTTACTGCATGCGGCAAAAGTTTCCCTATGTTGGCTATACAGTTCAGTCATTACTACATGTGATATCAACCAGTAGATCATGGTTCACAAGCTAAGATAGGCATATCCCGATTTTTTTGAAACAATAATGATTTTTGACACAGGTTCCTATGTGATGACAAAATCTTTGATAAATATGCTAGTTCAGTTTCATCAAGAACTATCTGTTCCTTTTAACTTTTGCACCACTGAAACTGGATTCTCTTCGGAAGATGCTCAGACCATTTCATAAGAGGATTGGGTGAAAAGTTCCTTTTCTTTTTCTCTTTTTATTCCTAGTCTTTAATGGTTAATTTTAAGTCTTTTCAACATAATTAATGACGCAACATCCCGAATCGATTTAATTAGAAATATGTTTGCATCA
The DNA here is from genome assembly GCA_038442645.1 of Agave tequilana. NCBI lineage: Eukaryota > Viridiplantae > Streptophyta > Magnoliopsida > Asparagales > Asparagaceae > Agave > Agave tequilana. The sequence goes on along the minus strand of JAVJIF010034321.1, from coordinate 33,253 downwards.
AGCCAAAAATTGGGATTGAACCAGTGCTGTGAGTTTATTCTTCTCATATATATGCATTCATCAGAAGGTATTTACTTGTAGATGCCCACATTATAGTTGAGCCTAATGACATGCTTAAACATAGTTAGTTTTTTCTCTCAGTCAAGGATCTTCCAACATTAAGAAATATTTATGTTTATATTGTACTTTTCCTAAAATCTGAATGCGTGTTATTTTTTCTTGGTCTTAATAATCTCTATATTCTTTTGCCTGGTAACTTTGTGCATTACAATTAGTATAATAGTATTTAATTTATCTAGTATACTCACTGTTATAAATAGATGTCTTTTAGTTTTTTTTTTAACTGATAATAAAAATGATTCATTAAGTACATTTTAGCTTTTCTCTTATGGCTACGTCTGACTATATTTCATAATTTGAATGCTTCTAGGTAGTATTGATATAATTTTAAAGTTGTGCGGATTTTTTTGAAACCTGCTCCTTACACCAATTTGTGACCATTTTGTTTTAAGTGTACCATTCATCTATGGTTCTATAAGGTAACTCTGATATGTGGTTGTCTTATCCAACTGAAGCTTTGAAATTTGGCTGATATACGCAAATGAAGTGTCTTGATCAGATTTTGGGCATTCTGATCCTACCTCGTATCACATAAAATAAGCACAACCTGCTCTGCTACAATTTATGGATCCTCACACTTGACGTTTATCCAATTCCAATCCAGTTACTTCCAGTGAACCCATCTCTCTGCAGACACCTCCGAGAAGAGGTATCAGTTAATTTTATCTCCTCTACACAAGCAATGTCGAGCTGTGAATTTCACCCTCAAACACAACCAATTTTCTATAAATCGAAATGGAATAAAAACCAGAACACCTTCAAGGAAATCTGCTTCCTTCCCATAAAGCTCTCCATGCCTCTGCAACAATGATTCCCATCATCGACAAAAATTGGGACTGAAATTGGCTCGCAGGAAGCTCTGTGATTGAAGCCAAACACCAACAGCAGATGATCACAGAAACAATAAATGATCAGCATCTTCAAGAAAAGTGTGATACCTTAGGGCAGTTGTAGAGATCTGAATCCCCCTTGCACAAAGAAATAATCTAGTGGACAGGACACCTTGCACAACTGTCAAAGCCGGCACCACACCTTGTTGGTATCATACACTTCAGACATCCAATTACCTGAGAATTGCTCTGCTCCATAACCTAATATTTCAATTGGTAATTATAGGCAGCAATGACTGTGAACAAACCAAGCTGTTGCCTGTCCCCACAAAAGGCATATCACATATCTGGAATTATATTTCATGATACTGGCCCAAAGTGGATTAGTTCCCTCAGGACTGATTACCAATTATCAAGTTTCCAGTTCCTTGCCTCTTGATCTGCACTTGCACCTTGCAATCTTGAATAATGCTTTGAAATTGATAAACACCGGCCATCTAGCTACTTATTTTCTAGCCAACACCATCTTCGACCACCTCACAACGTAGACACACAGACCTCCACACACACAATGATATCCTTACGAGGAAAAAGGAGAGGATATATCACCATCTTCTCTGTATTAGACTGTAACAGCTCATCCCACTATCCATTCCTTTCCAACATAGCCTTCATCAGTAAGTCATTGACGTCCTTGCATCTCCCACAACTTTATGATCCCCCGCTCTGCAAACCTGGTCAAAACAAGGCATACCATGGTGGGTGTTACTCTTAGCGAACAAACATCCATCCAAGCTATTAGAGTCACCGTTTGCCTTTGCATAAAGTGGCGTAGGTCTGAGCACTGATCTAACAAAGAATGACATAGCCAGCAAGAGTCAGGCTACCAGCCTCCCAGCCTCTCAATTTAGCTGAGTTTTTGTTTCCAGGGTTACGAAATTAGCAACAGGAATGCGCTTACAACTAAGAACTCTAATTAGATATACATCACAAGGATGTTTAGACATAATAGGAATTTATTCATATAATTGGAGCAGAATGGTTGATGTGGAGTGCATCCAGAGTCATATTTTAACTGTCACTATCTTTTTGGATCTGCTTTATCTTTTTTGCATAGCTCATCTATCTTAACACCTTTAGTTTCAATTTTGGTCATTTTATAGAAAGTTTTTTTTTATTACCAAACATTCTGAGTTCTGAACCATAAAACATGTCTTATAGCCACTTTTGCGTTTCACTTCATGGGTGTCAACACCCACATATTACTTCAGATGCACTTCCCCAGTTCAACCATCCGGTCACAATTTTATGAATGACATTTTCTTAAGCTTTGATTGATTGATCATTAGTACTGATATCCAGCTATGACCTAATGTTCAAAAAATACTGATATGAATATGATATCCATATTCTCTCTCTTTTATCATCGGTACAACTGATTTTGCTATTAAATAACAGTTATTTGTCATACAAAATTCAATTCTAGCTCTCGTATACTCTTCTGTTTCCGTGTCCAACAGAAGCGTCCAGTAGAATACTTCTTGGATACTCATTTATCACATGTTGCACACTTCTAGAATGTGTTTTAATTTTCTTATAGATTTTTAATTCCAAAATATATTATAGACATATTCGACACATTGTTGACGCTTCATAGATGCTTTTATAGGAATTGCACGTTTGGATATGACTTTTCGTTAAATTTTCATGTTAAAAACTATATGTCATCAACCTATCTTTATACCTATATGTACATATTCTGATTTCATTGTATTATAGGTTATAATTTATTGTAAATGAGAGTTTGTGGATTTTCTCATTAATTCTCTGTATTATGGGATATAAGCTCATTTGAAATTTCTTGTTTTTATTTATTTGATCTTTTCTTGTGATCTGAAAATTGACGTGACAGCCTATGAGTAATGATGAATTAAACATTGTTTCCTGATTTTTTTTTTTTTTGTCCTGCCAAGTGCATTATGTGTTTATACGATTGTTTGAGATTAAAATGTATGAGATGAGCCTACTGTTTACATGAGGCCCATGGTGATTGACCAACTAATTCTTTCTTACTCAGAGAGTAATGAAGGAGAAAAATGCCTTGGCTGAAAGGCTGAAGAATGCTGAAGCTGCAAGAAAAAGATTTGATGATGAATTAAAACGGTATGCAACAGAGACTGTGAGTCGAGAAGAAGTCAGGCAATCACTTGAAGATGAAGTCAGACGACTGACAAAAACAGTGGGTCAGACTGAAGGAGAAAAGAGGGAGAAGGAAGAGCAGGTTGCTCGCTGTGAGGCCTACATTGATGGGATGGAATCCAGATTGCAGACATGCCAGGTTTTGAATTACATCTTTCCTAAGCTAAACCAGTCTAAAAATTAAATCCTTGCTTGCTGTTTATGACTCAATTTCACACGAAGTTCTGAATTAGACGTATTTTCTGAATGACTTCTTCAAAGGATTTCTTGCACAGAGTTGTTAGTAGTCAACTTGTCATTAGTCTAGTAGAATAATTATTGATCAACAGATTTATGTTTAAAAGAAAAAAAAGAGAAATCACAGAAATTTTGAAGCCTGTATTGTGCACAAATTTTTTAAACATTTTGAAATTAAGATGTAAAATTTTTAATTACTAAATGATTATTTTCCAGCCACGTGATCTCTCTAATCTGTATCTATTTGGGGAAGCCGGATGTCATTTACATTGTAAACTATAAGTTTCTATCCTGCTTATGATGCTCATTGGAATGTTCTGATTTAAGCATCTTATATTGGTATATAAAACCCAATAGGATGGTGTTCCAATGATTCTACATTTCCTTTTGGTCCTGCTGCAGTAATATTACCTTTCCGCTACACTACAACATTTTCAGACACAAATTACTCATGACCCCCCACCCCCCGAAAGATATGTGAATCACTAAATTACCCTTGCTCGCACTTTGTCTTGCTGATTTGTTGTAGCAATAGTGGTGTCTATATCACTGATTCATTTATAATGGTTGTGGAAACAATGGCTATTGATACACTGTCTGTGAACTTTACTACTGCCAACAGTGCACTCATCCGATGTATGAATTACTAACTAATATCTATTGAGGATCACAACCATAAAAGTTACCTTTTCTGAGTATATCTAATTAGATCATCATGATACTGTTTATGGTGTATGCTGGTTCAATTCAACTGTGTTTGCCAAAGAAGTGGAATTGAGGTCAGCATACACAATTGAAGTGGAGTACAAATACAAAATCAATTATTGCTAAAGAAGTGGAATGGAGGTCAACATAATCAATTGAAGTGGAGTACAGAATCAACTTTGTCAAAATCTGTTATTTGCATCATTATCCAAGTATTTTCTCATCAAATGGAGTTGACTATGGTGTATGGTTTGAAGTTAAGAACTCCACACGAGGATTGAGGATTGATCAAGTTTCCTTGGTAGGTTGTCATTTGACACAAACTCTTTTAGTGTTGCTGCCAAACTCTTGTTGAAGATACTATGGAACAGAGAGGACCATGCCATAAAATTGAAAGCTAGTTGGCATGTATGTAGTCCAACCTTTATTGAGTGTCATACAGAGTAAAACTTATGAAACAAAGAACAAGAAATGCATGAGGTCATCCTAACAATTGAGTTGCTTAGTCACTGTTCAGTGGGCAAGTTACTGACCATTTATGTGAAGTAGATGTTAGGAGCTGCAATCTGCTTGAGTTGCTTTCAGAGACCGGGGAAGGAAATTAGTAATGGTGGTGATAATTGAGATGGCAGACCTTATATAATTTGAAAAAAGACCTTACACATCCTACTAGCAGATAAGGAGTGCTTGACCAGCATCACCCCTGCATTTAACACGATGACCCAGATGTAAACCGTGTCACCTTTGAAGCAGTTTGTGAATGATTCCAGCAATTTCTTTGATGTGTGTGAGGAAAAGTGAGAGTCCTATTGGAAGATTATCTTTTCTTTGAATTGTTGGATTTTTCACTGTTATGAAGTGGGAGAGATCCATTGGGCAACCAACCAAATCAATCTCTTGTACTGGCTAAGCCAAATTATGTAACTATATAGGTAGAAGCTAGTAAACTTTAAACAAGCCAGTCACCAGAGAGAAAAAACTTCCAATTTCCAATTCAGTCTTACTTTATCTTGCCCTGTGCTTTGCAGTTACTTCTAGGCGACAATCCATTGGGCTTTCCGTTACCAAATTATGGTAACGACCTTGTGGTGAAGGGTGCTTGAACCAAAACCGACCCTCCTTTAGTTTCAGGCCATCACTACCTTGATCCTTGCCGGAAGTGAAACCTTGCAGGCCTACTCATGCAGTTATGCAAGTTATGTAGTTTTAAGTGTTGCAGACCAGTTCGATTATTTCCCTTAGACCTTTAGTTTTCTTTACACATTCTTCTTTGCATTTCTATGGTTTCCGTACACTTTCTGATCTAGTAGGATTACTGTTTGGAGCATTCGAAGATGAGATTTTCTCTAGATGGTTTGTTTTTCACTGATAGACTGCCTCGTCATGGATTTGGTTGATGTATTCTGACAGTAGTTTGAGATGTTCTCTTGTGTTGCAGAAAAGATTAACCACTGTTTCGACTTCACTTTGATTAATTTGAATGCCTGTTTCCAGTGTCAGGAATAATGTAAATGCCTGATATGGCATGCCTGCATACATTTCTTGATTCCTGTAAGAAGATCCCTTACAGTGTTTGCTAAAAATCTCTACAAAAGAGAGCTTTTGCAGTTGTTTTTTGAGTTGATGTCTAACTAGTAAGGTTTAATAACAGGAAGTGAGAACATATAATGAACAGAACTTTATCTCCCATGAATTACGAAAGGGGCTGTTGTTTTAGAGAGAAAATAAAGGCTTCAGGGTTGTTGTTTCCGTCGTCATCGTTATTATTGAAAAGAATAGAGGTAGGTCATAGGTCTGGTATCTGGTTGATTTTGGTGTTTCTCTATCCATAACTGGATCTGTAGAGGCATCGGACATTGGGTTAGGTGCGGGTTTTGTCTAGGTCGGGATTCTTAATACCTATTCGGTTTAGTTTGGGTTCGGATATACAAAAGAACAAATTGTACCCTGCATGATGCTCATCGGGTTTGGGTCGTCTTTGGTTCTGAGAGGTTTTCGATCGGATATTATTGAAACACATATAATAATACGTCGAATCTGGTGATTGATTGTAGAAATTATTTTATCTTTAATGCATTTAGACAATGTTGTAAAACACACATGCATTATGCGGGTGTTCAGGTTACACATAAACACACACGTGTAATGAGATTCTACACGAAATAATCAAATTATGTGGAATTACATGGAAATAGATTTTTAATTATTTGTGTTTCTTTAAATGTTGAAAATTCTATAAAGGATAGGAAAAAACTGTATAATTTCTTCAAAAAAATGCAAATACCGAGGATTTTATGTTTATGGATATTGTAACCTATATAGCATGAACACTTCAAGGTTGGAGACGTGTCGTGTCCGAAACGTATCCGACACGCGTGTTGGCCACACATGTCATGTGTAATTTAAGAATTTATCACGTATCCACATATCGTGTCCTTGTCGGAGTAGCCGAGTCCGTGCTACATAGATTGTAGCTTATTATGTAATGAACTAAATATAAATCATAAACAACATCAAATTTTCAAGAATATAATAGAATCAGCTTACAACAATTAATCAAAAGAACAATTATAATCTCTCAACTTCTTTGCTTCGGTTGCAATTGGTTAAATGACAAGAAGTTAAGTGATTACTTTCTAGTTTGAAGACTCAAGAGATAGGCAGAAGCCTTCTTGCACAAGGGAGAGAAAGGGAAATGATGAATCTTGGAATATAAATGAAATGAAGAAAGTGGAAGACGAAAAAAGGTTCACATTTATTTAACACGTATGCCGCCTCACTGGGCCACTACCCTGGGATAAGAAAAACGAAAGAGGATCACCTTTTTTTTTTTTTTTTTTTTTTTTTTGGGGGGGGGGGGGGGTGCTTTGTTTTCGAAGACATAATCTTATAAAAATTTCCTCAAAAAAAAAAGGCGAGCACCGGTGTATAAACTTAACATGAAAATTTTAACATCATCCAAAGACTTTTCGATCTGCTTGCTACATCTAAATAGTGGGTCCTCTCAGAATTGTTAGGTTCACCGAGAGAATCTTATAAATGAGTGATTTAGATGGTGGTTACTTTTGAACCTGTTGTGTTTAGACGAGGTTGAGGCGAGAGATTCTTGTTTTTTGTGGAGATGTAGATGTTGGTTTGGTATGTATGGGATTTGCCAGAAAAGAAGACCTCAAAAGGAAAACACCAAAATGAAGGAACACAGAAAGTTTTTGGTGTGACATTGGATCTTTTGAGAGAAATTTGGGAAATCTATTTATGAGATTTGTTAGGTACTTTTGTTGAAAAGATTTTATTTGGTTTTGACGATATAACATGATTAACTCCAAGTAGGTTCATGCCAGGTCGGGGTTAAGTTCAGAGGGTAGGATTGGGTCAGGATCAAAATCGGTTTGCTCATACCCAAATGAAAATTCCTAATAGAATTTCAATCCATACCCTACCCATGAGTATTCAACACAGGTTCCGGATCATTTCAGTTTCCTTCAGGGTTGTTTTATCGGATAAACTCCCCGACCCTAGTACTAGGTCTATACTCTAGCCCAAAGTTGTTTGGAATTAGTTCTCTCATAGTATTATGAAAAGAAATGGAGGAGTGATATACATTGCACAGATAGTATGAGAGGATGGTTCATAATTTCCTAAATCCCATAGAGGGGCCCAGGAAATGGGTTCACTCATGGGGTGATACATAAACTTCTGTAGTTTGCTGGGGGACTCGTGAATGAAAATCAAAGTGATAGAAAAGGTTCACTTCTATATTGGTCTTTTGGCATTGTTTTTTATCAACAATCTTTTAGGATCTCCAAACCATAATATTAGAAATTTTTTATTTGTAGCATATAAACATAACTGCATACACAAGATTCCGTGTGCTTAAGCTAATAGAATTATGAAGAACATAACTTCTGAAAGTTTGATGCATTCATGATCAGCCATCTTTCACTCATTATTCTTATCAATGATATAATTTAGTGCTGCCACCTATGTGGCACGAAATGGAACACGAGGCATGGATACAACACGACATCGACATCGCGACGCGACAAGTCCTTAAAATTTAGAATACGGGGACTCTGGTGTGTCTATACATAATACATAACAACAGCCATATGGGATGAGTTACACTAAAAGTGAAACGAAGTACAAAATAAAACCTCATTGGTGTGACTTTGAAGCTTCTATTATTAGAATAACAAAATCAAATGAAAAAAATCTGAAAAAATCTACTTAATCCCTCACTGAGGTGGTGAGCTGTTTGTGCTACTAACGTACTATTCAATCATGTCCAAGAGGCTTCTTCTTATATTTGTTTAAAATATATGGTTTCAAGGTGTCCAATATGTGATCTTGATATTTCATTTAAAGCCTGGGATTTTTTTTAAAATTTGACACGGATCCAGAGTGTCTAATACGTTTCGGGTAAGTGTCATGCAAGTGTCGGTGTCTGACACGTGACCGACATGGATATGGCACTCACTTTGAAGTGTCCATGCTAGTTGCCACATAGGTTGCCATAGACTTCAATAAATACTTTTTTAACTTCCGTTCATATTATCTTACGCCATCTTCTCTTCTTATTCTTTTATAAGAAGTCTGAAACTCAGCACCTCACGCTACCTTTAGCCTTGTGTGCTCCTTGTTGTACTTGTCTATACCATAAAATGTAGTCTGCTATCCTGCTTACTCAATTGGTGAACTCCATTACCTCCCTCAACTCAATCATTGATTCCTTTTAGACCTTTTTGGCCTTGGATTTATTTTCCGATTCTCAATCCTACTTAAACCAATCTGGTTTGTTTGCAATACGTCATCCAAACCTTTTGATGGTGATCCAAAATGGTGGACTCGTGTTTGCAGGAGGCATATATGATTTGGGACTGATTTGATTTAGGGATTTTATTTTAGAGGCTTTATTCTCTATATAGTTTATTTTAGTACTTTATTTTGTGCACCAATCATGCACGTGACGGGTAGGCCTATATAAATGCTGCAAAACTTTTATGTTTTTTTAGTTATTGTTGATTAATGAAAAATACGAGAAACCCTAGTTTTCTCTTCAAATCTCTTTCGTGTGATTCGTGAAGAGTGGCCGTGTGATTCGCTTGGAGCTCGAACCCTATCTTGGGTGTGAAGCCCAAATCCTATCTTTTCTTCAACTTTCAAATTTTCAAACTCTAGATTAGTTTATCCACAATCTATCCTTAATCCTACCACAAACCCTAGTTTCTTCCTTGAATCTCACAAACACTAGCTTTCCCCTTTCGTCCTGCGTCAAATTGGTATTTGAGCTAAATTCTTGAAAACCTAGATCTATATCTTCCTCTCTTTTTTTTTTCTCACAGTTTTCTTTGGCCAAAATCTTTTTGCACTGTTCCAAAAATTCCCCCCAACATTCCGCTGAAAATCTCAAAAAATTCATAGAAGCTAATGTTCATCTTTCGTCCTCTCCCAAACCCAAAACCTAACCCAACCCACCCAAACATCTTTCACTTTTTTTTCTTCCCATTAAACCCATTGTCAACCCGAGTTCGAATCGAACTTAGAAGTCGATCATCGACAAGAGCAAAGTCTACACCTCCGATTCCAAGTGATTTCTTCATATCCACGACTTCCTAACAACACTCACCCACCATCCTCCTCTCTCCTCGTCCTTGATCACACATCAGTCGCCACTGACCAGGTGAACTCGTCGCGACCTCCACCTTTGACAACCCCTTTCTCCTTGCAGATCTCGCCGCTAATCCAGAACCAAGCCCGACTTTGCCTTCCTCTCATAGGCGCCGCCAATTGCCTCCTTTCACCCAAGTTCAGTCCCCTACCTAACCTGACCGGACCCAGATCCAAATTCATTCGGCTCTGCAGCCCTGTACAGGTCCGAGTCGAGAACAACTCGATGTGACTGGAAACTTGTTATAGCGGACCTGACCCGCATCTCAACTAAAGGCGACCCGGTTTGGTTCTTTGCAAAATCTGATCGGCGATAACAACCCAACCCACCCAATTCGGTACAATAATGCAGACCTGATCCAGACCCATTTGTAGAAACAGATCCGTTACCAGTTCATTTTGATTTTTTGGCAGTTTCTCAGTCATTTGGAGCTTAATTCGAGTCATTTTCGAAGCATTAGATTCGTCAGAGACAACCATTTGCTATCCATAATGGCGAAACTTGCTCGTGGAGTGAAGAACTCTCGAGTTTGAGCTGGTGAATCTGGCTATTATGAAGATGAAAGCCATTCATAAAAACTTAATAAGATTAGGGAAGACTGCGGCGAAAAGACGCTATTATGAAGATCAGAGCCTTCTGAGACGACCTACGCAAGTTTAAGACACATAGTTGAAAGGGGAAGGATTGGTCCAAAGCCAGTTATGCCCGAGCACAAGTCAGATCCAGTTATGCCCGAGCTAAAGTCAGATCCAGAGCTAGGTTCAGAATCAAATCCTGAGCCAAGGCTAGAGGTACATTTAGAGGAAGAATCAAAGTCAATATCAAAATTGACTCTAGAGCTTGAGCTGAGCTCAAATTTCAATCCACTGACTGAGTCCAAGTTCGAACCTGAAGCAACATTTGGTCTAGTGCCACTAAATGAGTCCAAACTCGATCCTAAAGTAGCACTTGATCCGATGTCACTACCATCAGAGCTGTTTACTTTGTCTAACAAGTCATCATTAATTCAGTCTTTCATTTTTGACATCGCCAACTACGCATGATCCCTTTTAAGTCTTGTTGGCTATGACATCTTATATAAAATGGGAGCTTACTGCAGTTCATAGCTATAAAATCTATGACTAACATCCAGTCCAGTCTTTACGTTCGAGATTTTTTGTGATGTTGCATTTTAAAGCTTGAGGACGAGTTTTCTCCAACCAGAGGAGAATTGATGGGGATCCAGAATGATAGATTCGTGTTCACAAGAGGAGGTGTAGGGGCTGATTTGATTTAGAGATTTAATTTTAGAGTATAAAATTTTCTATTTAGCTTATTTTAGTACTTTATTTTGTGCACATATCGTGCACGTGACTGGTAGGCCTATTTAAAGGCTGCGAGACCTTTTATGTTTTTGAAGTTGGTTGATTAATGAAAAATCTGAGAAATCCTAGTTTTCTATCCAAATATCTTTGTGTGATTCGTGAAGAACGGGTGTGTGATTCACTTGGGTGTGAAGCCCGGGCCCTATCGTGGGTATGAACCCCAAACCCTATCTTTTCCCTAACTTACAATTTTTCAAACCCTCGATTAGTTTATCCCCACTCTATCGCCAATCCTACCACAAACCCTAGTTTCTTCCTTAAATCTCACAAACCCTAGTTTTCCCCCATTTCGTCCCGCGTCACCTTCACTCACTGAGAACCGGTCGGGTATTGAGCAAGACTCAAAAGTTGAGAGAGCTCCAGAAAAGGAGTCCTCAAGTTTATGTCTAGCTCTCTGCTTGACATCAATCTTTAGTTGGTGCCAAAATTTCTAACCTGTGTATCTGGAAGAGTGGTTATGTGCTAAAAGTTTTGACAGTTTGTTTTGGGGTATGAAGTTTAACTCCATCTAAATGCAGGATATCCTTGCTGGCTCTACTTGGTTTAACCATCCATACCTAAACCATCTCAGGTTTGGTATGGGGATATAGCTTGAAGTTATTACATCTATTTATGATTTGGTTAGAAGACTGCTAAATCAGGAGGATTTTCCAAAGGTTGATGGTTATCCCAACTTCTGGATTTAGCGGCTTTACAGGCATTCTCATGTTGAATTTAAGGAACTGTTCTTGATTCTAAACGAACAATATTAGCCAAGCTAATGACCCTGTTTTTAACTATCTTTTTTTTTTTTGATTGAAATATAGCAGGTAGGTAGTGTCACAAAACTTTTAAGCTCCTCCCATACTATTAATTTTTCTGCTCATATTTATAGCAAACTTAACTAAAATATCAACTTCCTTTCATCATTTATTTCTCAACAAGCTCAATTTGTTGGAAAGTAACGTGAAAAGGCATTTTATCTGAACATGATTGCAATTCCTATTTCTCAGCCAACTTGTGGAAAAAATTAGCTTGGTGAGCCACTGGTAGAATTGAACTGGAATTTTACTAAGTATATCCGCTTGCAAGGAGAAATAGGAACCCTTAAGTTATTCATCTTCTTGTAATAGTGAAGACAAACCATATTGAAATTTTTTGTGAAGCTTGTCAGCTGATAACTGTCATTATGAGTATATCAGATTTAGGCCTTACATTCATATCTGGATAAGGAACTAAAAGTGTCTTTTAAATTTTTTAAAATTAACTTTTCTGAAAGCCAAAAAATAGAAGAAGAAGAAGAAGAAGAAGAAGAAGAAGAAGAAAGGGATGTTGTGAGAACTGTCCATTCTCTGAATCTGTCTATCATACTTCCTTCTTTATAACATTTTTTGATAGCAACAATTTCAGCATTTGTTTACCCTGTTTCAATCATATGAAACAAAAGTTTTTTTTTATTTTAAAATATGGTCCTTACACTTGTTTTCTATTCTAGCACTCGCTCCGTTATTCCAAACATGATAAGAAAATGAATTTCTCCCCGTGTTCTGATGCTTAATCTCTGATTGCAGCAATACATCCAAAATCTTGAGATTTCCCTCCGAGAAGAAATGGCCCGCCATGCCCCACTTTATGGGGTGGGTTTAGAGTCCTTGTCAATGAAAGAGCTGGAGACAATCAGCCATATTCATGAGGAAGGACTGCAGCAGATTCATGCAATTCAACAGAGGAGAGGTGGCGGCAGCCCGTCTCTGATTGGTGGGCATGTTCCTCAACAAGTCCATAGCTTATACCCTACAAGTCTCCCCACACCCGTGGGACTGCAGCCTAACGTTATCCCAAACAAAGTAGGACTTCAGGGCAATGGGCATATGAATGGTTCAGCAGCCCCATGGTTCAATTCCACATGAACTGAGAATCAGAAGTTTTCTTCTTCATTGTGAAAGCAACAACCCTTATTTACCTGGCCTTGTTTTTCCAGCTGCCAATTAATTTTTACAATTGCTCCTTCCTTTCCAGCTACCATTTGAAACCGGTAGAACTATCGGATGATTGTAACCCGATATGAGAAAAGTGTCCTCATATAAATAACAGAGAGAGAAGAAAAAATGTAGACTCAGAGAGAGTAGTTTTGTAATAATTGTATGCGAAAGTGGAATCCGATGGAGCTAGCAGTTGAAAATGAAAAGCTTTGGAAATGGTGGGCAGGTACTACCATTTGTAAAAGTTGGAATTAATTGCCTTTTGTCTTGTGAATCAACTTTATTTTAGAAATACAAGATGCCATTTGAGTTTCCTCCCAAGTGATGAACAGTCTTTCTTCATAATGTGAAAAATGTTCTTGTTATTTTAGTATATGTTCTTCTCTACAAAACCAGCTGACTGATGATATATGGTTGATGTTATCTGCTTCAGATCATCAGTTTTTCCTGCTCTCCGGTTAATTTCATTTTGAGGGTTGCTCTATGTTCATACGTGTCAGGAATTACATCAGTTTTAGAGCAGTATGTTTATGTATTTCATGCAATCTGGCTTTATCATGTCCTGAATCATAACTGCAATGAGTGAGTTGATAGCCTGAGCTGCGTCGCGTGTTAAAAGTCTATATTTAGGCAAATATCATGCTTATAATTGTTTGTTGTTTTTTCAGTTTAAATACTCTTTGTTTTGAGATATTTGCCAATGAATCATGAAGATGGGACTGACTATTCAAAGCCAACCCCTGCCTCTTTGGCATACAGATCATGCAAATTACTGGGATAGTTGTTTTCAAGAGGGCATAAGAGAGATCAGTGGTTGTGTGATCTCTCTTATGCCCTCATTGTTGTTATTTTTGCTAATTTATCATTCCAAGGAAGCAGGTTAAGGGCTCCCCAGCTCACATTAGGACTGCCAAGCTTAAGTTGCTCAAAATAAAAAAAAAAAAAATTAATGAAAAAAAAAATGAAAACTCAATCAGCTAAGCTTAGTTTGACCTAAATCACTAAATTCAGAAAGTTTTTAAGCCTCTAAATGAGTTGCATGTCACCAGCTTAAGAAGCTCACTGCTCAATCCATGGTAAACGTTTGCAATGATATTAAGAAAGTTTGGGAAGCTCTCCATCAAGCTCAATGGCTGAGGGATGGGATCTGAAATATTCATTTCTTCCATAGGTCCAGTTAGAACTCTTCAAAATCAAAGACCGAAATTTTTTTCTCAAAATTGATGGGAACTGAACACTTTGTATGTTCATTTTGGATTCTGTTTGAAATGAGAGAGCATCAGAATAGCTATACATTTTAACTTGATTGAATATTTGTGTAATCATGGAGCAGATCCCACCATAATTTTCACTATTTAGTAATAAAATCGGGATTATAACGACAAATGACATCACTGAAAATCAAAGTTTGAAACCAAGACAAAGCATCTTAATGGGAAATTTACTCGTGCAATTAATGCACGTAATTAATCTAATATGTTCATATTCGATTCAAGAAGCCAATCCATGAGAATGATGGCTATAGGATCCAGAGGCAACATTTACAGATTAAAAAGGTCCAAAGAGCATCAATTTACAAATTTTCAGTAATAGAAAAGAAAAAGGAAAAAAGAGAGAAATCTCCTCAATTTAAGATCTCTCCACGATTTCATAGTCGGAACTGTCTTCAACTGTGTGCCAGTCACCTGTCTCATCAACTGTCAACTCTTCACTAGGCGGCTTCTGGAGTTCCCCGTCACGGTCACCAGAGTGTGCCTTTTTGCTCAGCCGCAACCGCTCATGGAAGGAAATCAGAGAATAATCCTGATCAACGGACTCCACTGACGGTGACGTTCCATACTTCTTCAGCAAGACAATGTTGTCGCCATCCTCTGCCTCACTGAAAGAATCATCCTCTTTGCTGCTAATCTGTTGTCTGGTTTCAGTGTAAGAATCCGTTTCTCTCAGCGTGACAGGTGTATCGGACCACCTATCGAAGCACTGCAAGCTTGCTGCTTCGGCGCTTGTAGGATGCACCTGAGATTGATCTGCCTCCTGTGCAGTACCACCTGCATTTCAGTGGCGGTCGAAGAAGAGCTCTCAGCCATAAGATTCTGGGACCCCGAGTTCAGCATGTTTTGCCTTTTGTTTTCCAGAATTCCACGCCTCATCTCCTGTTTGGCGTCAATCTCATTGTCACTCGTCTTTGAAGAGCTCTCAGCTACAGCATTTACCGGCTCAGGGTTCAACCTATTTTTCATCTTCTCCTCCAGATTGATGCTCATCTCTTCCACAATCTGAAAAACAAATGCTTGTTTAGAGAAAATCTAAATCACCTCACCAAGCAAAATCACATCGACTACTTCATGTACAGTCCAAAGAGGGGAAAACAAAAGAGCAGGGCCGGTCCTCGAAAACCCAATGGCCCGGGCAATTAAATTGTACCCCTAAACACACTAATCACAATTATGTCAAAGCGGATCCTTTTTCTTCATCAAAGAAAATTTCCTTTGAACATGAGCCTGGATTGACAATCAATTTTGGATAATAAAATTTGGGGTTTGGGCTCAAATAAACTATTGATGCAATATCACCCAAAATTAATAACAAATTTTCATGTGATGAGTTATAGAAAAATTTACATATAAGGTAGCAACAAGATCGGAGCCCTAATGTAATAACATTCCTAGTCAATAAATACATAACTCAATATTAAATAATAGTATTTTGACACAAATACCAAATGATAATACCACTTGCTTAATTACAATTATATACTAATAATAATTTTAATAATTAATAACAATTAATAATAATAACCAAATAAATATTCAATATCTCAATAATATATATGTAATAACAAATATAATAATAATTAAAAATATATATATAAAAGTAAAATGATTAAGCCCGGTCCAGGCTCTAAAGCATTTAAAAAGGAAAAGGAATATATATATATATATATATATATATATATATATATATAGAAAAATGTATATCAGCCCGCGGGCTGAGAGTACTCTCTCAGCCTGCGGTGACGTGGCTCAAATTGTCACCTCACTGACTCGCGGCACGCTTTTAGGTGACTGTTAAATTACCAAATACCCCTTATGAAAAGCAACTCTTTTTGGTTCCCTTCCTTATTGTTTATTATTATTTTCCCTTTTTTTTGCCGCTCTTTATAGGATATTCTATATAAATTACTTTTCACCCTATTTTCTGACCTCTTTTTGAAAGATCTAGTTTCACCTTTTCAGTCTGCGATAAACTTTTTTCTGAAAATATAAAATCTTTTCAGATCAATTTTTTTCTGCAAAATATTTAATGTCGACGTCTGAGCAGTATACGGCGATCTTAATATGGAAGATATTGCATCTGGTTCTACTTTCTCTCAGAATATTGAAATATTGAAGGGTTGACATCTCTGCATGCCGATCAACAGGTTTTAATTGTTTATATATATTTTAAAAACAATTTCTTAAATATTAATGTTTTCTCTTTAGACTATGAGGTACTGTGACCGTTTTAATATTCGGTCGCAATCTTATTTGAAAATAATCTCCGGCTGTGAATTCTTTTTTTCTAGGGTATGCGTCTTAGGTCGCAGTCTTTAGTAAGGAGTAATATATATTTCTTCACATACGGATAACTGCGACTTAGGTCATAGTCTTTAGTAAGGAGTAATATAGATTTCTTCACATGCGGATAACTGCGACTTAGATCGCAGTCTTTAGTAAGGAATAATATAGATTTATTCACATACTGATAACTGCGACTTAGGTCGCAGTCTTCAATAAGGAGTATTATAGATTTCATGTCGTATGTGAAATCTTATTTTTATTTACTGCGACTTAGGTCGCAGTCTTTAGTAAGAAGTAATATATTTCTTCTCATACGGATAACTGTGACCTTGGTCGCAACAGCTGATAAGAAGTAAATTGTTTTCATCTCTTATGCGACCTTGGTCGCATTTATATAACTTATATTTTAGAATACAGTGATATCTAAAAAATTTATATTCATTTAATTCGTGTAAATTCTTTTGTAGGATATGAATGCACATGCAGAAA
Source organism: Agave tequilana (assembly GCA_038442645.1). Taxonomy (NCBI): domain Eukaryota; kingdom Viridiplantae; phylum Streptophyta; class Magnoliopsida; order Asparagales; family Asparagaceae; genus Agave; species Agave tequilana. Next base: position 16,120 of record JAVJIF010034321.1, on the reverse strand, counting down.
TGTCTGGAAGCTCAGATAAGTTTATAGAGAAACAGTTCCTGTCGCATATGGAAGCATACAATTTCTACAATTCTTTTGCAAGGAATAGAGGTTTTAGCGTGAGAAGAAAAAGTACAGATAAGTCACGGAAGCCTCCTCATGAGATGATTTGCAGAAAATTTTGCCGCAACAAGGAAGGTCTGAAGAAGTTGTGTGACAAAAGACAGGAGGGGCTTACAGTGCATCGTCGAGTTAACACTAGAGTAGGTTGTCCTGCTGAGATGCATATCCGTCTTCGTTTATTTTTGGACTCAACTCGATATTGGGTTATCACAAAATTTGTTGATACTCATTCACATGAATTGTCTAACCCGGATAAGGTACATCACCATTACTCTCACCAGACTCATCGTTCAACAATTAGCAGAAGCATTATGAGCAATCTGGTTGATGTTGGAATGCGGCCTTCAAATATTTCCCGCGTTGTTAATGCAATGAGCCAGGGAGAAGGTTGTGAAGAAGTGCGCCCTCAACAAGTTATTGATTTCACTCGTCAACGTAGAAATAACTGCGGTCATGAGTTTATTGCTATTATCAAATATTTTCAAGAGAAAGCCGAGACCGATCCAGAATTCTTCTTTTCAAGTGAAGTTGATAACGCGGGCACACTTAGAAGCATTTTTTGGGCTGATGGAAGAGCTATTTCCTCGTATCTGAGCTTCTGTGATGTGATCGTTTTTGACACCACATACAGAACTAATAACTTGAGCTTGCCATTTGCTCCATTCACTGGAGTAAATCATCACCGGCAGTCAATTTGTTCGGCTGTGCAATGCTTGCTGATGAGCAGAGGGATACTTTTGTTTGGTTATTCCAAAAATGGCTCAAGTGCATGCATAGAGTTGAACCGAAGCTGATTATTACTGATCAGGATGCGCAGATTGGTGAGGCCATCAAGATTGTTTTCCCGACGTCTCGGCACCGTTACTGTTTCTGGCATGTACGGAAACATATTGCCGAGCAACAAATCCCAATGGCTAACAAGTATGGGGAAGATATGGTCTCCGATTTCCATGCTTGGTACACCTCCCGCGATATAAGCACTTGTGAGGAACGATGGCGTCTGATGAGTGAAAAATATCAGTTAGAAGAAGAAGATGACAGTTGGTTGATGAAGATGTACAGGCTTCGTGGACATTGGGTTAATGCATATCTCAAGGATGTTTTCTGTGCTGGAATGACAACCAGTCAGAGGTCCGAGAGTATTAATTCCTTCTTTAATGGTTTTGTTAACTCAAACACTAAACTAGTGGAATTTGTTCACCAATATGATAAAGCCGTTGCTTCCCGTCGTGCATCTGAATCTCTTCAAGATTTTAGGAGTTTGAATTCTGTGCCCAATTGTACATCCAATCCATATGAGATACAGGTTTCGAAGTTGTATACACCGAAGATTTTTCAGTTGTTCCAAAAGGAATGGGCAGTTGTAATGACACTGTTTTCAGAAGAGGTGGAACATGACAAACCTGGATCAACATATTTGGTTGGTAATTTTTCAGAATCAAAAGACAGTTGGGAAAAGGTCAGTTATGATAAGCGAGAGGAACTTCATGTTTCTTGCAGTTGCTCGTTATTTGAAACAGAGGGTATCCTATGTAGACATATTCTGTGTATTTTGTGGCGCAATCACGTTACACATATACCGGAATCATATATACTTCAGAGATGGAGGTTGGATGCTCGTTACAAAAACGTTGCAATTGAAAATGGCATGAGGCCTTTTCCTAGTGAAGGCACTCCACGGACGGCTAGATTGTGGACAGTTCGTTCAAAATTTAATGCAATTCTGGACATGGTCGCTGATTCTGATGAAAATATTTCAAAGTTGGAGGGAGTTTTGGAAAGTTTTGCCCAAGATACCACTAGAGAATACAGAGCAATGTCAGGAAATGATCATTCATCACATCCTAAGACTGCCGTTGGTTCCAGTGGATCCGTTGTCATATTGCGAGATGGTGAAGAATTGAATATACGTGATCCAATTGGTCCTGTACCAACCAAGGGAGACCTAGAGCTGCATCCAGGCTTAAGTCTGGTTTTGAAGATTCTATATATCAGAAGGAAGTTAAGCATCGAAGATGTGATAACTGCCAAGAGCTGGGCCATTACAGGACTGGTTGTCCGTTAATGGTATATTACATTAAACCTGTTAATCATTTTTTTATAACGATTAATCTTTAAAATTCTTACTATTTATTTTTTTATTGGCAGAAGAAGTAGGTTTGGGTTGCCTCCATCTCGAAGGAACAAAGACTTCAATTTTTATGAAGTGCGACCAGGGTCGCACAGTGTAGAGAGATTAAGTCGCATTCTGACACTGGCGTGTAATTATAATCAGATTTATTATCATTCTTTGATTTCTACTGTATTATTTCTGTATGTACTTGTACTTTAAAGTTTTAATGCTACAAAATTCTACTTTATAGTTTAATTTTTTTTGTACATAATGTAGTCAGAGACTTTGGTCGCAGTGTTGTTATTGATAAAGATGGCCAGCAACTGCAATCTAGGGTCGCACTACATGTACTGCGACTTAGGTCGCAGTACGTTAGGTAGGTGTTTCCTTTATATTAACACGCATAGCGACCAAGGTCGCAGTGTTGTTGTTGATTAAAACATTGCCGCCATCAACTGCGAACAAGGTCGCATTGTATTTTATTAAGACTGCGGCTATCAACTGTCGCAACCTTCTTTTTAAAATTTTGAGATGGTGAAGACTTAAGTCGCAGTACGTTAGGTATGTGTTTCCTTACTATTAACACGCATAGCAAACCAAGGTCGCAGTGTTATTTTTGATTAAAACATTGCCGCCATCAACTGCGACCAAAGTCGCATTGTATTTTACTAAGGCTGCGGCTATCAACTGCGACCAAAGTCGCAACCTTCTTTTTAGAATTTTGAGATGTCCATTGACCAAAGTCGTACGTGGTTTGCCTGAAGATGTCCATTGAGTCAATCAAGAATTGCCAAACAGCTTTTACCCAGCATATTGTCCTCATCAGTTGCATGTTGACAATCTGTTCCACAATATACCACGGCACCGTGCATTTACTGCCAGAGAAGAAAAGAGTGGCCGACATGTATAGGATGACTAATGTGGTAAAGTCTTGAGCTGCAAGTCTATTTATGTCTCTTATAATTTCATTTATAGACAATTGCTGCTCAGATTGTTCATCCGGTGTCACATCTAATATATCCCTCTTCCTTCTCTTGACAAGAAGATCATCCAAAGCATCTTCAATAGATACTTTTGTGATCTTCTTTATATTGGGAAAAAATGTTTTATAACCCTTATATCTTTCATCGTACATGTCTTATTCATCACAAAATATGCCCCATTGACAGGTAGACCAAAAGTTAGGGCAACATTCTCCACTGTTAACTCAATCTCTTTGCCCCCAATTATAAAGGTCTTTTTATTCCTGTCATACTGGTCTAAAATACGCAGTACGGCAACGTTTGATTTTAGAGCCTTTTCAGCCCCAAATTCTTCATTGTAGAACGCCATGAAGATTGGGCCAAATGGGGTATTCTTCATCGCCTCTACGAAATCAGCCTGTATGTACTTCTTAAATTTCTTCATTAACTGGCACATTGGTTTTATGCTTGATCTCAGAGGACGAACCTGTATCTGTTGTTTACCTACGTAGGAAGAAAAATTAAACACTTTAGACCAATGATTATTTAAAAATTATAAGGGAATAAAAAGCATATTGTTTTTTAATAAACTGCGACCTCGGTCGCAGTCATGCATTGCAAAAAAAAACAACTAGAACCAGGACTACACTGCAATCTAGGGTCGCACTACATGTACTGCGACCAAGGTCGCACTACATGTACTGCGACCAAGGTCGCACTGCGACCAAGGTCGCATAAGACTACAGTGCAATCAGAACAACTGCGACCCGGGTCAACACTGCAACCAAGGTCGCATAAGACTACAGTTCAAACAGAAATAACTGCGACACAAGTTGATAAAAACATATTATTTAAAATAAACTGCGACCTTGGTGAAGACTTGAGACTACAACTCTTATTTAAACAACTGCGACCCCATGTCGTCAGTATGTAAGAAAAAAAAGTAAGTTTCATATACTGCGACCTACGTCGCATTCGTCTACAAGGTAAAAAAAAAATTCCAAAGTCGCACAGGTCTGAACTGCGACACAGTAAAAATAGAAGTAAATAATAAAAACTTTCAAAAAATAGGACCTTTATCGTCTAAAGTTTGAAAATCTCTTTCTTAATTGCGACCATGGTTCCAATATTTAAAAAAAATTAAAAAACATGCGACTTCAGAAATAATTCTTGAAAAAAATTTAAAACTATTAAAATACACAAACCCTAAAAATTTTTGAAAATATCATTTTTGTAGTACCTTTTTCGACGGATGATTTCTTAGGCGCCATCAGTTACAAATATGTTTTTTAAAAAACGGATCAAATTTTGAAGGAAAAGAACTAATTGGATCAGAACCGCCGGTTGAAGTTTTAGAGCTGTAAATTTTTTGGAAGACAATTTTTTTACAATAAGGTAAAAGGTTGTGAGGGAGGGTATTTTCGGAAAATACAATGTTGAGGTGACTGGCATTAAATTGGGCAGGATTTTACAGGATTTTGTCCGCCAAATTTTTTTACAGATGTGGGGCGGTGATGTTGCCACGCCCGCAGGCTGAGAAAACTCTCTCAGCCTGCAGGCTGAGGTACAGTAAGCCCATATATATATATACATATATATATATATATATATAATATATATATATATATATATATATAGGGGTTACTGTACCTCAGCCTGCGGCTGAGAGAACTCTCTCAGCCGGCGGGACGAGGCAACATCAGATCCACAAATCTGTCATAAATTTTGGCGGACAAAAATCTGAACAATCCCGCCTAATTTAATGTCAGTCACCTCAACATTGTATTTTCCGAAAATACCCTCACTCACAACTTTTTACCTAATGTAAAAACATTTCCTTTTATTTTTACCATGGTCGCAGTATTTTTGAAAAAAAGCAATGTATATGTATGCGACCTTGCTAATATTTTTTAAGCCAAATTTTTTTCATACACTATTTGTCGAACTCGTTCGCAGTAGTTAAAATTATAGTTGCAGATCTGTTCGACTTAGATCGTAGAGTTTTAATTTTTTTTTTTGGTCTTTTATTTTATACGAATGCGACGTTGGTCGCAGTATATGAAAGGTCCTTTTTTTATTACATACTGCGACATGGGTCGCAGTTGTCTCAATATGCGTTGTAGTGTCCTGCGACCATGGTCGCAGTGTATTTAACGTCATTTTTTTAATTCCCGGGTCGCAGTTGATTATGTTTGCACTGTAGTCTTATGCGACCTTGGCGCAGTGTCGACCCGGGTCGCAGTTGTTTATATTTGCACTGTATACTTATGCGACCATGGTCGCAGTGTCGACCCTGGTCGCAGTTGTTTATGTTTTTACTGTATACTTATGCGACCTTGGTCGCATTATTGACCCTGGTCGCAGTTGTTTATGTTTGCACTGTAGATGATTGCGACCTTGGTCGCAGTGTAGACCATGGTCGCAGATGTCTATGTTTGCACTGTAGACTTATGCGACCTTGGTCACAATGTCGTTCATTGTTTACATTTGCACTGTAAATAATTTATAAACAATAACCTAAATCCTATAAAGAGCGGCAAAAAAGGGGGGAAAATAATAATAAATAATAACCTAAATCTGATAACGAGCGGTCCAAAAATTGCCTTGTGGGCAAATAATAATAAACAATAACGAAAGTAACCAAAAGAGTAGCTTTTCATAAGGGGTATTTAGTAATTTAACTTCTTCCTATAAGCGGGCCGCAAGTTAGTGGGGTGACAAAATTGAGCCACGTCACCGCAGGCTGAGAGAGTTCTCTCAGCCGCAGGCTGATATACATTTTTCTCATATATATATATATATATATATATATATATATATATATATATATATATATATATATATATATATATATAACACAGAGGCCCAACCAGATAACCATTAAACCCTTGCACAAAAACAAGAAAACAAATTAGTGTACGCTGGGGATTGAACCCAGGTCCCCACTGCAACCCAAGACTGAACCAGTGTGTCGCATTGGCGTGCGGTATGAGAAGAAGCCACAAACTTTATATAAGATAGTATAAAGGAATGATTTTTTTTGGGGCCCCCCTGGGTTTGGGACCTGGGCTTGTGCCCTGGTCCAGGTGACACTACAAAAGAGTCATTCTAACTATGTTGTTATACATAGAGAAACAATTAAGGGCCACTCTGAAGGTAAAGGAGGCAAAGGAGGAAAAACATTCAAGAACTTCCACGTACACTGGGATTTGACTCAAATAGATATTTGATCATAAAAAAAACCAAGAAATGTGATTTACCCCTTAACAATAAAATTTTGAGTCTATAATCTAATAAAAAGAGACATGCCGCCTAGAGAAAGATATGCTTCAAGGCAAACGGGCATATAAATTAGTTCTTTCTAAATGCACTAAAATGTCATGTATATGCATTTGTATGAACCATAGAGAAAATCACTAACAATGTTTGCCACCAAATTGGTGACATTCTACTAGGTCCTCTTTAAAATCTGACTCGACTTCTAAGAGTTGACTATTCTCATCATATTCAGAAAATATACTGCAATGAAAAGTTCAACATTTAATTCTGGTGTTTTCTTTTTATTAATCCATATCAAATATTTAAAGAAAAAATGTTTCCAGATTGATAATTGACAATTGATAATTTATGTTATTAAACTCTTAAACTCTCTTTAATTTCTGTAGGAAATAACAGTGAGGCTACCATATGTAATTGCATATATTAATCCTGTAATAGTTAAGAAAGGATATATTGTTAAAAAGTACAAGTAAACATTAACCTACCTGAGCGGGTAACTCCTAAACCAATACTCCTGCTCACCTCCAAGGCCGAACAGACTGCACACATTTGCAGGTGCAAATACTCTTAACACTCCTACAACAACGTAGACATTCCCAATGACAGGAGCGCCAGAAGCCATGATTCTATATTTTCACCGTCAAACACTAGTACCTTCTTCTCCCAACACTAAAACTTTCAGCCACCACCAGCTATGTCAGACATTGTTTTTTTTGTTTTTTTTTTTGTGGGAGTGGGGGGCCCAACTAACATGTCTGTTTCAAGGGGACAGCCCAAATTCTTTGGTTCACAACACATGGAAATCAGCTGCCTATAACTCTTGCCAAAATCCCACCAACAGGCCCAGGGAAGAAAATCAAGGGAATGTGTGATTGTCTTTGGGTATTCTAGGGAAGAAGAACTGAAACACAGGAGAATGAAGAAGGCCTTCACTTTGTATCTGCCAATTTTTGGGTTCGGAATAGAGCATTTTGATGGTTCACTGATTATGGGGATGAGGGGAGAGAGGTCTAATGCTGACCTCCAAAAAATTGTGTGAGACTCAGTAGGCAATTTAACAAGAGAAAACCCTAGCATATACATACAGTAATGCTCACACCACAGCAGAACAACTACGTTTCAAGACCAGATAAGAATCTAGAAGACTATGCAAACAGGAGTTTGACACAAGTTGAATTTCTTGTGGATAACTATAAGCCAAATAGTAAATTGGAACGGTCTCAAGCAAAAAAACATGATTTGAAATCTCCGTATCAGTAAGAGTATCGGCCCATGTTTTTTATTATCAATATCGGCAATACGGGGTTAAATATCAGCAATATCGGCCATGTCGGTAATATCAGCCCCGATATCGGCCGATATTAAACCTCAGAATCTGACACAATATTGCCGATATATAGGAATCAGCTGATATTTGAAACCATGAAGAAAACATTATTTAAACCAAAAATCAGATCCACGTGTCTTTAACATTTGAAAGTACACTAAGAGATGAATGCAATTCACTACATCTCTCTCTCTCTCTCTCTCTCTCTCTCTCTCTCTCTCTCTCCGACATAAATTTGCAGGGTTTCTCCTTGGTTGTATGAACTTGAACTGCATAAAAAAAAGGTTGGCAGACTGGTTTCAAGGTTTACATGGCTTGGCCTTTTATTTGCTCACTTCCCTCGGACAATAATTTTAAACCAGCATACCGTCTTCCTAGAGTGGTAATGTTCTAGATACCTAGATTTGTGTTCGTGGTAAACTTGGGTGTACAACAAGGAGTTTACACCAATTGAGTAGTCACCGGTACACCCTAATCAAAACTGCTGAAAAGGATCAGAAGCATACATTCATCTACAAGCTGTGATACATTGCAAAGCAGAGCACATGTAATCATAAATTTTTGAAGAACATGCAACCTTGTCTTGAAGTTGATCCAGATCAAAGAAACTGGCTTGAGGACCATTGCACACCCCAGCCTGATTCACTTTCTAGTTAGTAGATGTAGCAATGAAGTTAAATCTTTTGATTTTATATGATTCACATGTCAAGTATAACATAAATGTCTTATGTAAAGCCTTTCCTGACGTGAGTATTCGCTAGAGAGACCACGACAGTGTCAGAGGCGGTTATGCGCTGACAGCTGCTAAAAACATAGGAACAGGAGATTTGTCAAGGAGACTAACATCATATTCAAGGAGGAAATGAAGACTGAATAAACAACTTTGATTCTCGAATAGGATAAATTTGAGTATGTCCTGGATACGAGATGTCAATTTAGAGGTGTCAGATAAGTAGTAACAAAACAATGACAAATAGGAAGTCGTTACATAGACGCCAAGGTTCCAAAGGAGGGTAGCTAACTAACAGTGTTTCTTTGACTGTAAAGGTGAGATACTAGTGTTTTGGCTTGTCACAGGGTCAAGCTAATAAAGAGAGCATATTTTAATAAAGATTTGTAATAATTCATTCTTCCATTAGTTTTAGCTAATAATAACTAGCAATCTCGTGCAGACCAATCTAGCCAGAGCTTTAAAATCTCACTTGCCATAATCATATAGTAAAAATGCCTAAAAATATATCAAGCCAGTACAGAATCACATTTAGAACCAGAAGTAGAACCTGAATCCAATCAAATTGTGTGTCAAATGTAAACCTACATTCAAACTTAAATGTAAACAAAATGCTATTTGCATTTTATGTTCAAGATTAAATAAAGATGTACTATGTGCAAAACTAATTTCTTACCAGCTGGGTTGATAAGAATTCAGCTCAAACTCATTCAACTTTGGAAGCAGAAGCGCAAAGTAAATTTTCCAAAATCTGTTCTCAGACATGAACCTTGGGCAAAGGCTCATTCTGAGTGTAGGTAAATCTGGAGCTAGATGTTCAACCATAGCTATATGGTCTCTTTGACTACGAGACATACCAAAATCTGCAAAGAATACACAAGCAGATTAGATTTCTTGTTTCTGTTGTGAAATTCCAACTACTATTCAAACAAGCAATCATTATTCTACATCAAGATACATTAAAAGTCACCGTCTTGCCTCCAAAATTAATAAGTCATGGTTCTTCATGGCAGAAAACTACCTACACTTTCACTGAATCTAACATATATAAATCATTATGTAGTAAAGCAAGAAGTTGCTGGTAGAAATTACGGAAAAATGGTTCAACAAAATATTCACACAGAGATATTCATGCAGAATGGAGAAATTTGATGAGAACTAAACAAATAACAACCATAACAAGGATAAAATGCAGGTCACTTTTGAGTTGAATTTTATTTAAAAAATAAAATAATTAAAGTATTCATTTGGAAACTTTAAAGTTCAATGCTGTTAGGATTTTTCAATAACCAATCCTTAACAATCATGGTCTACCACTCCCCTAAGACATGTGGACAGAAATGATGCAAGCTTTTCAAAATTGTTTATAGAATACTATGCTCAAGCTCTATATTCATCAGGTGCCATTCTGTTAGAAAACTAACATTATTCTTATTTCAATTAAGTCCCTAATCTCATTACCTGATTGACCCCACAAAAATGTAATTTTATTGCACTATCATAACTCCAACGAATTAGAATGGGTAACAATCTCAAGACATATATAAGATAAATATATGGGGGACATCAGGAAATGGACTCTGGTACTGAGATATTGAAGCTCTTATAAAGTTGTCACGAAAAAGTAGCGTGATCGGTTCCTGGTAATGAAATATTGAAGCTCTTATGAAGTTGTCGTGAAAAAGTAGTTTGATGGGTTCCTGGCAAGGTTTGAATGGCAAGGTTTGAAGCATCGCCCAATACTGATATTTATGACACACCTATATTCCCGACATGACAAAGACGATACTAATATTGCCGGTATGAGGAGCCAAAAACAGCCAATAAATGGCCGACATTACAATTTTTTTTTAATACCAAAAATCTACGGCCGATATTGGAACTAAGATTTCAAACCATAGTTTCTGGTAAATAAAAAAATTTGAAATCTTGGTTAATCTTCAAAAACAGGGCAAGTCTTTCCATAAGCAATTTATTATTAGGATATTCAGACAAGACCACGTGTAGAAAAGGTAGAAATGTACAAGTCAAATTCAAGATCAAAGAGTCAAAACATGATTCCCTCGTACTGATTGTTTTGGTCAAGACTACGAAAGTTTAGCATCAGAAAAATATTTTGGTTAAGATTTTAGATTACTTAATAAGGGTGAGCCATTTGTGTTGCATTATGCATGAGTCGCCTTTTGTGATATTAAATTTATTGAAACATAATAAATTTCTTATCAAAGTTTTGTTCTCCTTTTTCCTATGAAGTTAATAAGTTTAATGAAAGGTACATTTTTTTGTATGAATAAGTTAATATGACCAAAGACTTGCCATGATCCAAGGATGAAAAGAATGGGGAAATGTATCATATATGTAGGGACTCTTGTCACTATCAGCATCCTTAGAAAATTGGGACAAAAAGTTTGTTTGAATCATAAATAAAAAAAATCATGTATCATATGCATGGTTTAAAATTTGATATCGGCCAACAATTTTTAGTATCAATATTGTCAATAAAAATTGTCAATATCCAAAATATCGGCCACATCGCTAATATCGTCCACGACACCAACCGATATTGTTGGGCTAATATCATATCAGGTACCTCAAACCCGATACAATATTGTAATATATATCGAAATCGACCAATATTTGAAATCATGACTATATACTTTCTAAATTCTAACTCTGCTTTGTTCCAAGTAAAAGAGTCGACAAGAAACCCTACCATGTATTATATTTGCTTTTTAGCTTTACAGTCAAATTTTCTGAGATTCTTAGGAATAAGAATCCATGTGCACTTGTAACCATTATGTTTTCAGGTTAGGACTGACATGATTGTATTTGAGGGAGCCAAGAGGACTAGGGAAGACTTAAATGAACATAGTTTGCGGAGACATCTAGCAGCTCAAAGCAAAATCATCTTCACATACTCCCTCACAACAGTGATCAAATTTCTCATCTCGATCAAAAGAAAAACCAGTTTAATGAGGCTTGAAGATGGCATTTGACTTGTATTTAACTTAAAATGCATGAAGAAGCTTCTAGACTAAAACAACATGCTACATATCAATTCCAAAGTTTTCTAAGAAAAAACTTGCGGGTATTTTAGATTTAACTGATGAAACTAGACAAACCTCATTCTGCCTTCCAATCAAGCAAATACTTTAATGATTGTTTGAGAAAGCTTGCAATATGCTCATTCTTATATGGCTTTTGTTTCTCCAAGTCTTTTGCCTATAAGTGGTTACTTCAACATGACAAGATTTCTAATAGTTTACATGGATGATTAAGAATGCAACTTTTTTGTGTAACCATGACAAGGTAATGTTACACATGCATCCATATAATTCTTTTAAGTGAATAGACTAGTTAATATATTTTTATGAATTTTATATTTGTGTACAAACTTCAAACTTATAAAAATTTGTGAAGCTTACACTCCCGATGTGCCTAAGATCAAGTGCTTTCTTTTAAGAAGTTGTAATTCAGTACTCCATATAACTACTATTCTGAGTTTTCCCGCTATTCGCAAGATTTCAAAATTCTAAAAGGTATACCACTAGGGGTTTGGCTCCAGTTAGAACAATACAATCCCAAGTTGACTTAAATATGCATCAACCAAGACCAGCATACCAGTCTCCAGTTGAACACGCCTACCTGAGCCCAACCCTCTCAACTATTTATTCCACAGGGCTTGGGCCATGTGGATACAACGAGGTTTCGGATCATATTGACATAAATGGATGATTTTGAGAAAAGATGCAAAAAAATTAGCCTCACAAGAAAAGAGGATGGGAAGATAGGAAAATTATTTGGAGTAGGTCATTCAGCAGTATCAATATGCGAGAGGGATGTTGATAATATAACAGGACATGGATCTCTTTTTCTACAAAGATGATGCTGGTGGAAGCTAGCCTGGAGTTGAGAAGTTAAGTGGTATGTAGGTCAATACTAGCGAAGAAGTTACTGGTACATATAATCTGCCAACTTTGGTCCTGGTATTGATTTTTTTAACTATGCAAATCGTAAGTAGCAGATTGCAGATGAAATAGAGGACTTACTACATAATTATAGGAAATGAAAAACAGCAATCCATAGATGTTCAGGCAGTTTGTCATCAACTGGTTGATTCCTGTCCAGGTCTTTGCTGGGCCCAGGTTGCATTTGGTCAACCTGGAGCCAACCTGAACGTTAAATCATGCTGACCATTTCCAACTCAGACTTGACTCAATTTGTATCCCAACTCAAACAACCCCAAAGGTTGGGGTCATCAAGTTTTGTAGGCGTAAACTGGTTAACATACCAACAACAAAAGAAGTTAAGAAGCAGATCAGAAGGAAATAATATATCTTCATCAAATTTTAGAAAAGAATCATGAGTGGGGCAAACTGAAATTGAGTTTCATTGAAGTTGTCATTTGCAGCAAGCTTGGTAAGAGGTGCTCAACTAAGTGGTATATAGGATTGATTGAATATATGATTCAATGTCAAATGTTTCTCCATATATACATCTCTATAAAGGTCCCCAAGAAGCAATAAATAAAAATCTTACCCAGATAGTCCCTAATATTAATTTTGTTGTCCCTATAATTCATAATAGATGTTAGTTCCTCAATTCACTTTCATACATTGATGTTAAGGAGCATGGGCACATACACGAAAGGCACGGGCACGGTGACACTATAATTTTTTAGAAAGTAGGACAGTGGGATACCGTGAAAGTGTTAATTATATCTTATAATAGGATAAATAATAATAAGAATAAATATAATAATAAAAAGAGAGTGTCAAAATAACTACATGTATAGACACACACGTACATGCAAACTTGCACAACACTTTTTCTAATAATATAGTCACATACAAAGTTTGCACATATACTAAAAAATAACCTATCATACTGCTCATATATTTATTACAAGTACAACAAATAATCCTTTGACTCTTCAACTTTCCACATAATGGCTTAATTCATCTTACTTCTCACATTGAAACATACAAAAATTGTAATACTTTTATAACAACTTTTTGTCCTCTTTTTTCTACTAAATATAGTTTTACACAAATTAAAGTAGATACATATTTAAAGAATGTTGAGTAAGTGTGTCCCAAATATTGTAGGAGGCATTCAAGAAGTGCACCAAATTACGAACTATATTAAAAAATTGATAACTTGTTTGAGAAGTGTTTGGCATGTAGTGTCTGTTGTTTGGTTGTCGTAATTGGCCCTAATTCGTAAGTCGTAACTGTAAACTCTTTTAACGGTATAAATGAGTTATATTTATGTAAGTTTTACGGTGTTTGGTTGGTAAGGTAAGATTGTAAGTGGAAAAGTGTACAGTGTTTTTCAGTATTTAGTTGTCGTAATGTGTAATCGTAAGTAAAAAAAAAGACCACAAATTAACTATTTGGTGATTTAAAAAATTTTAATATTACAATAAATACTAAAAATACTAAAATATTAAAAAATTTAATATTAATATAGAAATTTGCATGACCACAAAATTAACTGTAAGTGGTTGTAAATGAGTGGTAATTGGGTTGTAAGTGAGTGATAATTAGGTTGTATAAGTCTTTAACGAATTAAGGGTCCAAACAAACACCGTAGTTGTAATTGGGTGTGTAAGTCACTTACAAATTATGGCCTTTTACAGCTTTTTACGCGAAATAACATCCCCGTAGTTGAGGAGGATTCGAGAAGTGCAGTGTGCTATGACACAGGTAAGAATTTGAGGTGGAAGTGTTTGTGCTACACAACTTTGCAGCATTAGAAGTTTTGATTGTTTTTCCAGTATGTCGTGTCCACTTGTTGGTGTCTATGAGTTGAATAACCATAGAAGTGATCTCCAAAAAAGAATGTCATAGTCTCCGTTCAATGGACATAACAGGTCATCCATATCTTTTTTACTTATCGAAAGGTTTCAATCTTAGGTGTTCCCTCTAATGTATGACAATAACATGAATCCCTCTAATGTATGACAATAACATGAAAAGTCTCTTCTTTCAGACCCATCGGCTTGGATGCTGCTTAGTAAATGGTAAGACCCCACACTTGTCTCAATGGATTCCAGAAACTATTAGCAGACCGCCAGTGAAATAACGATAATGATAATAAAGTTAATAATAATAAATAAATAAATAACATTCTGAAGACGACTAGAAGGGGATAATGATAATAAATTTGTTTAGAGCAAAGGGAAACTTCTAATGTTGGTCACTCAATTTGATGGCTTAATAACGAGTAAAAAAGAATTCTTTCCAAGCTAAACTAAAATCAAGCCGACAAAAACAGTGTAGTTCAGTGAACTTACCATCATCAAGAGGCATCGAGAAGTCAAGCCAAGACTCCGGGGACTTGACCAAATCCCTCTTCACAAACTGGAGGACCTCCTCCCTCACCCGCGCCGCCACTAACCGCCACCTTCCTCATCAAATCCACCGGACAACTTGTAAATCCCGGTCCTCAGGCTCCCGCCGAACTCCGCCAAGTCCCTGAGAATGCCGGCGACGACCCTCGATTGCTGCAGCTGCAGCTGCCGCGGGGAGCTAGGGTTAGGGTTAGGGCCATCGCCGTGAGGCGACGGCGGAGGCGAATCATTGTAATTGGCGGCGATGGACGGGGGAGGGAAGCAGCGACGTCGAGGAGATGGCGGCCGAACTCGGAGAGATCGGCCCTCACGCCCATCAATCCGCGGGCCATTGAGATAGGCGACGCTGCGTCCGTAAATTTCGAGAGCTGGAATGGATTGGGATTAGGGTTAGGGTTTGCAACAATCGGAGGAGGGGAGATAAAAGAGGAGTTGGTCCATCAGAGAGAGACTGGGAGCTTCTTTCGGAAAGTTTCGGATATTTTTGCTGGATTTTTTTTTCCTCGCCTTTTTCCCGAAACCACTGAATTCTACTGAATTCTACTGTATTTATGACTCCTTTTATTAAGTTAAAAATGAAAAGATTTGAATTTTTTTTTTTACTGACTAAATTGACTTTTATTATTTATTATTTGTCCCCTGCAATTTTGCAGATTAGTATCTGTTATTAATAGTTTTAGCGTGATGGAGTAAGATTCAGAAAAATTAGGATTATTCCGTTAACTATGGGTCATGCTAATTATGCTATAAATCAAATCAAGTCAAATTCTGTGAGAAGTTTAACGTGCGGAGCAAGAAAATATTATTGGCATTTAACTTGAGAGACAAGAAAATTATTTACAAGAATAGGTACGTACATAATTAAGGAAAGTTTGAGGGGGTGGGGTGCAAAACAATTATCTGAGAAAGGGACAAGTCTTTTTTTCTAGGGGTTTGGAGAGTGAATCTAGACGAGGTGGCGGGCGGGCCAATAATGGGTTCGGGTCGGGGTTGGGTGGACCCGCTATATGGACCCGGTTGGGACCGCACGTGATTTGGGTGTGGAGGACCCTAACCTCTTACTTGATTGTGGAACCGGTTCCGTTGTAAATAGAGGACCCGAGTCACCCGACAAGATTGATTTTGGTTCAACTAACATTCATTGAAAAAATGTCAACAAGATTCTTAATGTTATCCATAAATCTTAGACATATATATATTATATATATATATATATATATATATTATATATATATATATATATATATATATA